>JACEFZ010016336.1:530000-554987 GCA_014155875.1 Cepaea nemoralis
AAAACCAATGAAAAGCCCTACAAGAAATAATCGAAAACCGTAAACTAATTACATAAATTAGACAGTCACACTATTTTGGACACGTTATGAGAAGAAATAAACTAGAGAACTTGGTGACTACTGGCAATATTGAAGAGAGAGAACCAGGAGGAGACAGACAAGTAAATACCCGGATGGCTTGGCTACGTGGTTTGGTCGAGACAAGAACACAGAGCTGATCCACGACTCTGGTGATCGTGTGAAATGGCGAAACATGACCGCCCACGCTTATCGGCATGGCACATGATGATGATGAAAGTACCGGAAACGAGGGTCTTTTACTGCAGCCTTCTCCAGGAAATAGATCAGCTCCCTCTGGGGTTGGTGGCCGATTGTCACGTTGAGTTCAAAGTTCGGCTCCTGCAAGTAATTGGTGGCTATTAGCGTGACTGTGATTGGCTGGCCGCACATCCCACATGCATAGATGTTGTCATCAGCGGCCCGAGTTTTGGGGGGTGAACCTGGTGCAGAGCTGGAAAAGAGAAATAAAACTCAACGAACATGTGTTCAATAATTTTCATCGTTGGTACTTAAATAACAACGTCTTTCTCTTCTATGGTTTGTTGGTTGGTTTACGGTTTGTTGGTTTGTTGATGGTTTGTTGGCTGGTTGACGGATTGTTGGTTGATGGTTTGTTGGTTGGTTGATGGTTTGTTGGCTGGTTGACGGTTTGTTGGTTAGTTGATGGTTTGTTGGCTGGTTGACGGTTTGTTGGTTGATTGATGGTTTGTTGGTTGGTTAATGGTTTGTTGGCTGGTTGACGTTTTGTTGGTTGATAGTTTGTTGGTTGGTTGATGCTTTGTTGGTTGGTTGATGGTCTGCTGGCTGGTTGATGGTTTGTTGTTTAGTAGACGGTTTGTTGATTGTTTGATGGTTTGTTGGTTGGTTGATGGCTTGTTGGTTGTTTAATGGTTTGTTGGTTGGTTGATGGTTTGTTGGTTGGTTGACGGTTTGATGTTTGATGGTTAGTTGGATGGTTGGTGGTTTGTTGGTTGTTTGATGGTTTGTTGGTTGGTTGATGGTTTGTTGGTTGGTTGATAGTTTGTTGTATGGTTGATGGTTTGTTGGTTTATGGTTTGTTGGTTGTTTTATGGTCTGTTCGTTGTTTGATGGTTTGTTGGTTGGTTGATGGTTTGTTGGTTGGTTGACGGTTTGTTGGTTGATGGTTTGTTGTATGGATGATGGTTTGTTTGTTGATGGTTTGTTGGTTGTTTTATGGTCTATTGGTTGTTTGATGATTTGTTGGTTGGTTGATGGTTTGTTGGTTGTTTGATGGTCTGTTGGTTATTTGATGGTCTGTTGGTTGGATAATGGTTTGTTGGTTGGTTGATTTTTGTTGGTTGTTTGATGGTCTGTTTGTTGTTTGACGGTTTGTTGGTTGATGGTTTGTTGGTAGTTTGATGGTTTGTTGGTTGATGGTTTGTTGATTGATGGTGTTTTGGTTGGTTGATGATTTGTTGGTTGATGGTTTGTTGGTTGGTTGACGGTTTGTTGGTTGATGGTTAGTTGATTAATGGTTTTTTGGCTGTTTGATGGTTTGTTGGCTGGATGATGGTTTGTTGGTTGGTTGATGGTTTGTTGCCTGGTTGATGGTTTGTTGGCTGGTTGATGGTTTGTTGGCTGGTTGATGGTTTGTTGTTTGTTTGATGGTCTGTTGGTTGTTTGATGTTTTATTGGTTGTTTTATGATGTTTGGTTGGTTGATGGCTTATTGGTTGATGGTTTGTTCGTTGTTTGTTGGTTGTTTTATGGTTTCTTGGATGGTTGATGTTTTTTTTGGTTGGTTGATGGTTTGTTGGATGATTGTTGGTTTGTTGGTTGGTTGATGTTTTATTGGTTGGTGGATGGTTTGTTTGTTGGTTGATTGATGGTTTGTTGGTTGGTTGTTGGTTTGTTGGTTGGCTGACGGTTTGTTGCTTGATTGATTCTTGGTTGTTTGATGGTTTCTTGGTTGGTCGATGATTTGTTGGTTGGCTGAAGGTTTGTTGGTTGGTTAACGGTTTATTGGTTTAAAGTTTGTTGGTTGGTTAATGGTTTGTTGGTTGTTTGATGGTGTGTTGGTTGATGGTTTTTTGGTTGCTTGATGGTTTGTTGGTTGGTTGATGGTTTGTTGGTTGTTTGATGGTTTGTTGGTTGATGGTTTGTTAGTTGATTGTTGGTTTGCTGTTTGGTTTTTTGTTTTTGTTTTGTTGATTGGTTGTTGGTTTGTTGGCTGGTCGATGGTTTGTGGGGTGGTTGATGGGTTGTTTGTTGGTTGATGGTTTCTTAGTTGATTGTTGGTTTGTTTGGTTGTTGGTTTGTTGGTTGGCTGACGGTTTTTTATTTAATGGTTTGTTGGTTGTGTGATGGTTTGTTGGTTGAAGGTTTGTTGGTTGTTTGATTGTTTGTTTGTTGATTTTATGTTTGTTGGTTGTTTTTTTGGTTTGTTTACATGGTCTGTCTCGTCTTCTGGTCCTATTTGGTCTGTACATCATTGCTTGTAGTGGTATACTGTTAGTTAGTAATCTAGTTATGTGGTCGAACTATTTCTCTTCCTGTTTTCTAATTAAATCTAGCGCTGCTGTTATCCCTCACTTTCGTCCAGATTTCATCATTTCTGATTTTCTCTTTTCTTGCTACGTTGAGTATTCTTCTCATGAATCCCATTTCCGTTGTTGTAATTTTTCTTTTTCTCTTGTTCTGTCATTGTCCAGGTTTAGTATTGGCAGCATAGAGTTGGTAGAAATATTGTGTTGTTGAGTGTTTTTTAGTATCTACTGGTCCGTGTTTGTTCTTTAGTATTGGTGCCATTTGTCCAATGAGTTGGTTTGCCTTATCGTATATATTCTTGATCTCGTCTTCTGAGTTGCCATTTGATGATATCATACTTCCCAAGTACTTGAAGCTAGTTAATCAAAGATTCAAATATATCTTGCCGAAACGCTAGGAAACTTCAAATGGCAAAACATATCTATGATCATGCAGTGAATGGCCATAGTTAGGAAAGCGTGGGTCTTAACTGTGTCTGAAGTCTCGACTTTGACGTCAGCATACAGGTACGTCATGTGTACACACCCCACTGACGTGTTTCCTCACGGTCTATAGATGACGTCAGCATACAGGTACGTCATGTGTACACACCCCACTGACGTGTTTCCTCACGGTCTATAGATGACGTCAGCATACAGGTACGTCATGTGTACACACCCCACTGACGTGTTTCCTCACGGACTATAGAAGACGTCCGCGTCTTTGGCCAAGGTCAGTGATCGCAGTTTTACAAAGCCCACACATCAACGTTGAAGTCAGCCGCATGCGATTTGGTAGCAGATCGCTTTGCGTTGATTTTCACAAATGGTTTGAGCGTCGACCTTTCAGAATGTAATGGCAAATTATTGAAAGCAAAATTGTCTGTATATGACGTCCTGTAAATGGACATACAACTAAATTTAACAACAGCAGGTATTAATTAATTACATAGTTGCCATCGTGAAGCAAAACACAGGGTGTGATCTTTAACACCATTAAGAGAGCAATTGAGTTTTATTCGACGGGCCATATTCCCGGCGATATATTAACATTCAGTCATCAGGTTTACAAGAACATTTTGATACATTTTGCACCGCAGTGAATGTTCTTTCTGTCCGCAGTTTAATGTTTGCACACAGGATGCCAAGAAGGCTGCATTGGACTCTCCGTTTAAGTTAGTTGCGTGGCCTCTATAGGACATCACAATCAGCCCCAACATTGTTAAACTGTTTGTGATTTTCTAGGCAATTTTACTTTCAGTAATTTGCCATTGCCTGCTAAACGACCGACGCTCACGGCCACTGTTAACAATCAACGCAAGGCTGTCTGCTTCTACATCGCCTACAGCTGATATCGAACGTGGTATGTGGGATTTTGAAACACGTTCACTGCTACTATGCAACAGACGCTGGCAAAGAAAATTAGTTGCATGTCCTTTACTTAACGTTGCACTCAACCCCAGCATTTATTGGCTGTTTGAGGTGTGCTAGACAATTATAGTTCAGGAGTTTGCATTTCCTTTCTAAACCGCCAACATCTCATACTATCTAACTCAATGCAAAGCGGCCTGCTTCCAAATCGCCTATGGCTGATTTCGAATCCTCGACTCGCTATAACGGGGAATTATGAAACTTCGGCGTTTCACTATCCCCAAACCCCAGCAACCACTGTACTCAGGACCAACTGAATGTTCTTTGCACGACGTGGCAGTCAACCCCAGCTCCAATTGACTATTTGTGGTTTTGGCAATTTTACATTCAGCGGTTTGCCATTGTTTTATCTGAACAAGAAGTCAACATTTAAATCCAATTAACCGGAGTTTGGAATGAACATCTACATCGGGGTCAGAAGAGAAAGTTTAAGAGAGCCATGCCGACCTCTCGTACTCCCGGATACAAGATTAATTATATATCACTTTAACACGCCAAGTCATGACCACCGAGACACATGGGAGACTGACTCCGCACCCTCGCTCACACTACCCGTTGATCAAGATAAATATGAATAAAAGTGCCCAAACTACACACAAAAATAAAAAAAAAAAAAAAAAAAGATTTCAACAAGTGAAAGGTAGATGATTTTGCTAAGCAATGTACATAACAGGATATAAACTGTTGGCCTTGACATTGTCAGAAATATTACATGCAGAAGATGATACACGCGAAGAAATTATTATCTTCTAACTATGCGTGTTTACTTTAATGTGGTGATATTGACAGGTACAAAATCTGTACTTGAGGCACTCCAGTCTGGGAAATTGCCGGTACCACAGACGCTACTATCTGAACTAGGCAGTTAGCATGGGGTCACCAAACAGCTGACACCATCTCAATGTGGAGTACCCGGAAACGAGATAGCTAAGCGACTAGCTAAGGAAGGAGCAACAGAAGGGCAGCCCGACGTACATGCCACATACCACCAAAATAAAAGAATGATCAATTCAATCAGAAAACCACCAGCACAAGACGATTACCATTTTAGGACAGACCAGAATAAATAATTTTTCTGCGCCTCAGAACAGGATACAATCAATTAGGCAGCCACATGTATACAGAATTCAAGATTGGCGAATCATCCATGTGCACATGGGGATTTTGGCGCCGCAGACAGCAGATCACATACTCCAAGACTGTCCAAAATATGGCATATCAAGGCAAACCGTTTGGCCTAGAGAAACAGCAGTGAAAGATAAACTCTATTGACCACTGAGTTAAAAAAAAAAAAAAAGCAGTGAAGTTTATACAAGAAACAGTGTTGCAGATAAAGCCAATAAATTTCAAACTAACTAAGAAGAACTATGTGTGTTTATTAGTGTCATCTGGCTGTGTTACCATTTCACGTCTCATGATCACTCACCCTGTCCTTTTGCACTCCAGGCTGTGATGTGTTGTCATGGCAGCTAGAACTAGCAAAGTGCAACATAGATTCAACTGAGCCATGGTCTGTTGCAACTAGAAACCCCGATCCTTATCGAACAGCAAGAGTCACTTTCTTGATTTCTACTGAAATTACTAAATAATAATTAGAAAAACGTGAAACAAATTATCAATCACAAGGAATAGCTAGGCGGAACCGAAATCAAAGTAAACAATATATTCACGTACATTGATCAATAAACACGGCAGTCAATGAGAATAAACATAACTCAGGGGGCAGATGTGACAGTAAATTATTAAAAGATATAGACACACGACTACAAATATATGCAGACTACAAATATATCCTCACGTGGTGAACAAGAGTGATTAGAGGCACTACTAGTTGCTGTAATACGTTGCTAGTACTAGCTGTGTATATCGTCCATCTGAACCAACAAATGTGGACTTTGTATATATGTTGTATCCAACCATGTCTACAGCACTAAACGTCTCAGATATCTATATTTCCCAAGCAAAATGACACGGCCATGTGTTGCCGGGGCTCATTAGGAAAGCATAGTACTGTAACCGATGCATGCTGTAAGTGGCGACTAAGTAGTTTAGTTAGTTCAGTTTAGTCGATGGATCAACATCAGGGCACACGGGTGTAACCCATGAGTGCTCCGTTCTCCTCCTAACTCAAACCTGAGTCTGGAGAAACTCAGCGCAGTGCACGAACTCCATAGCACCGACGAGGATCCTGAAATACTTTGGGTAGATTTTTAACTCGAAATTTTGTCCGGGCAGCGCCCTTAGGCTACTCTTTTTCGATTTCCAACTGCCAAGGGATTTTTTACGTGCGCAACAATACACACTATCAATACACAATCCTATCTCACTACCCAGAGACCAGGGGAAATTTTATTACTAGAAGTCCACGTGGGAAAAAATTCCGGTCCTCACCGGGGCTTGAACCCGGGACCTCCAGCACTCGAGGCGGACACCATACCTCGAGACTACGCAGCCCCTTGGCATTAGGTAAGGTTGGCGTAATACCGCCTCTCAGTGTCGGACTGGACATGGTGTCAGCTTGCGAGATGGCAATAATAAAGCGGGCCTCCTTAAACATGAGACAATGTGTTTAATACTACTGTTAATGATCTTTTAGTTCTGGTAATCAATATGTGTATGCAAGGTCGGCCTCTGCTGCCTACCTGATCATGTAGAAAACTTTAGCTGCAAAATGCAACCAGTCATCGACTACAACGGACTGGCGTGAGTTGGCTGACAGCCTATGCTACTCCAAAGGAGATTTAAGGCAGAAGAAGAAGGAACATTATGGATACATTCCATGATGTACGATATAGGAGCTCATATAGACTAAGACCTGTCTTAAGTGTCTCGTTGGAGATCCTAACTAGACTCTAGCTTGGGTATCAGCCATGGCATCCACTCTGCTAAAGCCTGTTCAGAACTATAACTTTGCATTCTACAAGACTCTAAGAGAGTCACAGCAATTGCCTACGATGCGGTCTTGCATTCGCCGCTATAGAAGCCCATGAACGTTCTCCGGGTGAGTGTTTGCCTGCCCACCTGAATTTAACTACATCATCAACAGGCTCCAGTCTTCTAATCAAACAAGGGTAAATAACTAGGACTGACGGGATTATAAAGTCACAAAACATAACCATACATAGACCAAAAGACAAGAAATATATTGTTTAATACTTCCCTTTTCTTCTTGAAGTGCAAATAAATAATATACCTTATTTCTCCCATTCGCAGGTCATCATCAGTCGCTGCAGGTTTCAGTTAATTGTGTATCTGTGCAGTCATGGCAGTACCCGGACTAACAAACATGAAGGTCAGAGTTGAATCAGAATTTAAGGAAATATATTCCGATCAAATATGGCGGAGGTGTCAACCGAGGCGTCCCAATCTCAAAGCATTTTTAATTAAGCCAGACTTCTTTAGCCTCCCTGCACTTGTTTACTTTTTCTTTATATGTTTAATTATATTTTTCTTTATCTTGCTTTCGTTTTTTTAAATTTCCTCCATCACCTGCATAATTTCATCTGTCATCCTTTTCTTTTTTTTTAAAGGTGGAATGATTTGTTTTGATGTTTGTCGGATTGATTCCCACATGTCCCATTGTTCATCAATAGTCTGTATTATGACATGACATTATATCAGTTCTGTACAGTAATAATGAACCTCTCTCTCTCTCTCTCTCTCTCTCTCTCTCTCTCTCTCTCTCTCTCTCTCTCTCTCTCTCTCTCTCTCTCTCTCTCTCTCTCTCTCATTTCTTTGTCTGTTTTTAGTAATGTTAAAAGTAATTTGATGGTCTTTGGGGTTTTTCTTTACAGTGTTAAGTCTTTACCTTATATTTCCTATAACTGGGATACGGTCGCTGTGTCCTTCTCCTCTTTGTCTAGTGTTTGCTCCCACTAAACTGCTTCTAAATGTCTTTGCAATCAGTATGTAGTCATTTTGATTGTGAATATTATCTCCGGAGAATATTCCACGTATGTAATCGTCGAGGATGGTATTTGAACCAGGTTTTACCTATTACCACGTCAAGATATTCGACCCATGCTTTTAATCTGTCACCTCTCTCATCCTATCACCTGTTGTTTGTCCATCAAGAATGATGATGACCATTCATTTCGTCCAGTGGGGTTGAAAGTATGGAGCCGTGAGTTCTAAGATGGCTGATAAGGCCTATTTTGGCTTGAAACAATGTGACAATGTGGACAAAGAATGCTTGACGTTTCTGGAGGAGGATTTCCTGCAGTGGTTTTTCTGTCCTGCCTTTTCTTCACAGCTGTTGCAGTCCTGGTTGCTTCACACGTGACTGCACCCTTGCGTAATGATGCACGCCACGAATTTCGGTCTCTGGCTGCAGTCTCCCAGGAGTCAAGATGAATTCCAAAAGCATTCAGTGAGAATTTCAGGGTCTTTAAAGCGTTTCCTCTGGCCGCCTTGGGAGCGTTTACCACAACGCAACTCGCCATAAAAAATTCGTTTAGGGAGCCTGTGATCTGCCATACGAGTTAAGTGACCAGCCCAGCGAATCTGATTTTTCATTAGTATAGTGTGGATACTGGGCATGGACGCTCATTATAGGACATCAGAGTCTGGGATGTTGTCTTGCCATTTAATCTTCAGTAGCTTCCTAAGGCAGACTGTGTGGAAGTGGTTTCATTTCCTCGCGTGTCGCTGATAAACAGTCCTTTTTTCACAAGCATATAGCAGTGTGGATAATACAACTGCTTTGTAGACTTTTAGCTTTGTTTGCAGGCTTATTCCAATTCTGTCCCATACATTCTTGCACAGTCTGCCAAAGGCCGCGCTGGCCTTGGAGATTCTTGCATTCACTTGGTCATCAATTGTGGCAGCTTGTGACACAGTGCTGCTAAGATAGGTGAATTTGTCCACAACACTTAGTCTGTGACCATTCACTGTGATATTCGGCACAGTGTGATTAATCCCTGGAGCTGGCTGGTTACATACTACAGTCTTCTCCAAGTTGATATTGAGCCCATAGCTGGCACAGGCATATGAGAAAGCTGAACCATTGTGTTGCATGTCCGCCTCTGAGTTGGTATGTAGAGCGCAATCATCAGCAAACAGGAGCTCTCTGACGGTGTCGGTGTTAATTTTTGTTTTAGCTTTCAACCTTCTGAGATTGAATAACTTTCCATCCATGCGGTAGTTGATGTCTATTCCAATGTCGTTGTTCTCGATGGCATTCGTCAACATAGCTGAAAACATGAGGCTGAACAGTGTTGGTGCCAGGACACATCCTTGCTTCACTCCATTGGTGACAAGAAAGGGCTCAGACAGTTCACAATTTTCCTGTACTCTTGCCTGCATACCATCATGAAATAGCCGCACTATTTGGACAAACTTTCGTGGACAGCCATATTTTGTCATAATCTTCCACAGTCCTTCTCTGCTAAACTGTATCAAAAGCCTTGTTAAGGTCAATGAAAGTGGAGAACATTTCGCAGTTCTGTTCCTGACATTTCTCTTGCAGCTGCCTTTGCAGCGAAAATCATGTCAACAGTTCCTCGTTCTTTTCTGAAGCCACATTGACTCTCAGGAAGAAGACCTTGATCGAGATGGGCCGTGAGGCGATTGAGAAGAATTCTGGCGAGTATCTTCCCTGCAATTGAAAGCAAGGAAATGCCTCGGTGGTTGTCACAGGATTGGTGGTTTCCTTTACGTTTGTAAAGGTGGACTATTGACGCGTCCTTGAAATCTTGTGGCATGGTCTCGTTCACCCATATGTTTGTAAAGACTTGGTGAAGCTGCTCTGTTAGTACCAGCCCATCTGCCTTGTATATCTCTGCTAGGATGGAGTCAGGACCAGGTGCCTTGCCACTGGAGAGTTGCTGGATGGCTTTGTTTACTTCCACTATGGTTAGCAGGTCATCAAGTGTATCATTGTTCGGAACTTGAGGAAGGCAATTGATGGTTTCATCATCGAAGAAGGAAGTTGCTTTTAAGATGTTGCTGTAATGCTCTGCTCAGCGTTGAAGGATTTCTTTCTTATCGGTGACCAATGATCCCCCATCTGCACTGAGGAGGAGAACTATGCCTGGTGATGTAGGACCATAGACCGCTTTCAGTGAGTCGTAGAAGTTTTTCATATCATGTCTGCCAGCAAAGTCTTGAATTTCATCAGCTTTGCTGCTCAGCCAGGAGTCCCGCATTTGCCGAAGTTGCTGCTGCACTACTCTCTGAATGTTCTTGAAGGCATCTTTTTTTATGTTGACTTCGAGTCATCATTCAAATGTGCATTGACGAGAAGATGTTTCTCGGCCAGCAATTGGTTGATGTCTTCGGAATTTTCATCAAACCAGTCTTTATGCTTTCGGGGGTTTATAGTTTTTTTTTGGGCATATTTACCCCTTGAGGACGCCGTGGTGGGTTGATGTGTATGTTTATTTTCGTTTATTATCCATCCTACATTCGCAACCATGGAGATGAACAATCTCTGGCAATATTTCATTGCACAGTATTGTACTTGACAATCACCGTTTTTCATGATTGTTTTCTGTCTAGTCAGAGAGGTGTTGGTTATGGCAGTTCTTTTCTTTATCTCTGTGAATCTTCCATTGGATGTCGCTGTAGAGTCCAGATGATTCAAACAAGATTTACCTAGTTTCACTTCCTATTCATTAAAACATGCAGTTGTGCGTGTGGATCGTGAGCGCGTTTGCTTGGATCTCAGATATTTGTATTTGCTTATAATATGACACCTGTAAAAAGCGAAGGCATGTACTCTCCCAACACAAACTCTCACACACACATACACACTGCACGCACGCACACACACGCACGCACGCACGCGCACACACACACACATACACACACTACACACACACACATACACACACTACACACACACCTGTGGCTTTGTTCAGTTGTGCTAACATTCACGTAATGTAACTCCCGTTCAGCACAAACTCTTTTCAAAGACCTGCCTAAATGTACACACAGAATATTGACTGATTCCCAACATAGCAAATACTCATGCCATGAATAATTGGCGTTCTTAGAATATGCTCTGGCCATCCTCACTGACAGATGGTGCAGATAGCAGTATCCTACT
The DNA here is from genome assembly GCA_014155875.1 of Cepaea nemoralis. Lineage (NCBI taxonomy): Eukaryota > Metazoa > Mollusca > Gastropoda > Stylommatophora > Helicidae > Cepaea > Cepaea nemoralis. The sequence goes on from JACEFZ010016336.1 coordinate 541,025, forward strand.
GCAGTCAGTGCAGAGGTCAAAGCACTCATCAGTGAACGTTCATATTATTCTGATGTGCTCATCTATATTTTTTTATTATACAGCAGCAGAGAAGTCCGTGGGCATTCAGGGCACGTTCAGCGGGCCGAATCGTTCAAGAAGCTAATGATGTCCACTCTATGACCACGAGCAGCATAGCGATGACGGTGACAGCAGGAACAAGGGCTTTCATATGGCTATATTCTCAACAGTGAACCAACCTGTGTGTACTAAGTGATTCAATTAGCATGGTCCGAAAGGTCGAGGTGGGTTCTGTACGTAGACAGTGGACAGAATCGTTGCGGAAGTCTGCTATTTGTAGAGTCATCTTCATTTTAATTCTGAAACATTCGGGATTTGAGGGAAAGGAACAAGCTAATAAACTTGCAGGCTCTGCATCCCTTGAAGATGGCAGCCCATGGATCGCGCCAATGTTATTAAAGCCCTTCAAGAGATGTTGAGACCGGAAAATATTGACACCAGTGAATCCACATCGTTGCCTAGAATGAAACTCGGGAGTAAGAATTGGGACGGCCAGAACAAGAAGCACATCGGGAGAACGACGGGTCTCATCAACCCATCAACCAACACAGAACTGGTAGAAGCAGCTGCCGGATGCTATACATATGTTGGGGGGGGGGGGGGGGTTATGAGCACCTTCGGGCTTGTTCGGAGTGCAAAGATGATACCCCAACAGATAACAGGATATAATAAAAACACAGATGTGCTCATTCTTGTGTCTGGTCCCCTTTAGTCTCTGGCTACGTAAGCTATATATTTTCAGTACCTGGCTGGATATTTGACGGTAAATATAGTTAACTGTTGAAAAATAAAAATGTTGAATGTCCTTGGCAGGACGTTGCTATTAACCCCAACCCTAGGTTGATCTTCAATGCAATGTTACGTTCAATAGTTTGTTATTGTTTTATTAACGTGAAGCCAACGTATAATTCCAACTGACCGGTGTATGGGGTTGAACCCCTTATCCCTCCATAAGCGTACAGGAAGTTTAAGCGAACGTGCATTAAATCCTGCAGCCATACGGACTGCCAATTAACAGTTTACAGCAGCAAACTAACCATATCGCATTCACTGAAGAAGGAAAGCAATGATGTTAAACTTACAGAACAATTCTTACAATAACGTGGGAAAAGAACAAGACAAGAACTGTTATTCTACAAGATGTAAGCACCCGAGTGAGCTGGCTCATGAATCATACTAAACATACTTCTAGCATATTGAGAGTCACATTGGTTTGAAAACCACATTTCCGGTCTAGCCGCATTGTTATAACCGTACAGGCGGTATATAACAATAGGCGTGTCCAGTAACAACAAGGAAACAGATGAATAACTTTCATTTTTTTTGTTTTTCACGCAGTGTTTCTCATGTAGTTGTAACGTTGTTTGTTGTTGTTTGTATGTTAACTAAGGCTTTGGTCGCAACATCCATCTTGTTACTTGTCATGTGTGTGTTTGGGAATGGGGGATCTGTTGGTGGGTGGGGATGTGTGTGAGGGATGTGTGTATGGGTGGGTAGATTGTGCGGGGGTGGGGATGTGTGTGTATATGGTTAGCGGTGTGTGGTTAAGGGATGTGTGGCTGGGGGATGGGTGGGAGGAGAATGTGTGGTTGGGTAGAGGATGTGTGGGTGGGTGATTGTATATGAGTAAGGGTGTGTGGTTAAGGGATGTTTGATTGGGGGATGGGTGGGTAGAGGATGTGTGGGTGGGTAGAGGATATGTGGGTGGGTGAGTGTGTGTAAGTTAGGAGATGGTGAGGGATGTTTGTAGGGGTGGGGTCGGGATCTGTGAGTGGGCTGGGGGAGATGGGAGATTATGTGGGTGGGTGCGAAATGTGTGTGTGGGTAGGTGCGGTATATGTGAGTTGACGGGGAGATGTGTGTATGTGCGTGGGGATGTGTGGCCGAGGATTTTGTGTTTGGCTGGGTTGTTGGAGGTGTGTGGGTGGAGGAGGATATGTGGATGAGTGATTGTTTTTTGGTAATGGGACGTGTAGAGGATATGTGAGTGAGTGGGGGATGTGTGTAGGTGGGTGGATGTGTGTGGGTGGGGGATGTGTGGGTTGGGGAATGTATGTGTGCCTGGGGTGTGGATGGATGGGATGTGTGGTGGGTGAGAGATGTGTGTGGGTGGGAATATGTGTATGTGTTGAGATGTGGTGGATGGGTGGGGGAATGTATTTGTGTGTGGATTATGTGTGTGGTTGGGAGGGGAAGTTGGAGTGAATGGGGGATGTGTGGGTGGTTGGTGGATGTGTCTCATAACATAGTAATATGCATTGTTTATGTTTACAAAATTCATGTGACAATGTTTTTTCCTATGCACTGTTGATGAAAGAAAGATGAGTGATTGGAAGGGCAGAATGTAAGACGGGCCTGCGTGCCCAATTTGTTACCCTTTGAAAATAAAGTCTGTTCGTTCGTTCGTTCGTTCGTTCGTTCGTTCGTTCATCGTGTTCTAGTAAAGCTTACCGATTATTCTCCTCCTTTTTTGGCGATGCATTCATTGTGGTCGTTTGGAAAGAACAGTAATGGAAGACAAGGCTCCTGAGAGAAGAAGATGGGGTCTACCGGTACGAAGACGGACACATGACACCGAAGACGTCTTGGGCTTGAACATTCCTAAGACAGTGAACTGGCAAAGGATCAAGAATCTTTCCGGTAGACTGTGATAACCGCGGGGATTTGAACAGGACCTACGACATAATTATGAGTGAGAAAATTGATATTCGAAATAACACTGGTCACCTCACAACAAAATCGCATGTTGCAATAAATATAAATATGCGAATACCTCGTATCTTTACATAAACCCTTGTCACTGAAAGATCCTTACCTGAGTCTACACACTCATAAGTAATGAACATCCACGAAATACGAGTATTTGAAATGTCTTTACTCAGGTCTATGTATCTACCACAGGATGTCCTTGATTACACGTGACAACGGTTCGGCTTCAGATATCAGATGAACACATGTCATTTTCACTCTCATGGCCGAGAATCTGTATTTACACTTCTGGAATCTCAGTAAATTCTTATCTGTTTATTTGCAGTTAAACCATAGCGCAAAAATGTACTTGTAAACCCAAGACAAAACATATGCTGTGTGCTGAGAGTAAAGCAGATGGTCATTTTCAGATAAACAAATTGACAAATTGAAGAAATGAAAATAATTTTAGCAGATAAGCGTCCTTGGGGTTCATTAAACTGCACACACAAGTGCTTGAAATATTACTGCAGTGAGATATTTTTAAATGGTCCTCGGATCCTAGGTCGATCCAGTATATGGATACCAGGAAATAACCTAGGAAGTAAAAGAGATCGGCGTAATACCAACCACATCACCCACTGAGCGCCGTTCGGTGTATACATTATGGGTCTTTAATCACATGGCCAGTGCGCTTTAAGATGTACAAGTGTCCTTTACCTTACTTACTTACCTCTACGAATGGCAAGCAATGGGGCAAGTACAAAGTAAATAATAGTCTTAAATTTACAGTAAGGTAGAACATATATTTATGTTTAAAAAATCTACTTTCGTTATCTTTCTAATCAGCGAATTCATGGTTATAGACTGCAAATATGGGATTAGTATAGATTGATTGATTGATTGATTGATTGATTTAGGAATCGACATCACAGCATTCGGGGCATTCCCATAAGTGCTCCGTCCCCATCCTCAGTAGCCAGGGAAGAGTTCCAACACTAATAGTACCAGTAGCAATCTGATTATAAGTCTGTCTCGCCTTTCCTCTGAGCGTTGAGTCCGCAGTGACTGCCCCCACCTCCCTTCTGAAGCTGGATGTTGTGGTATCATATGCCAGGCTCTCCTGCCCCAAACATCGACCATTAGGTTTGGCTATAAACCCCCAGCCACTTCTCTCACCTCTTGACACCGAACCATCTGTGTAGATAATCACATCACCCGAGTGAGCATTGTCCTGGATTAGTTGCTGGATTTCCACTTCCGTGGCCCCTGCTGGCCACTCCCTGCACTCCCGGCTTAATGTGATTATAACTCTGCACAAGGATTAGTATAGACACTTGTGTACTCTTTCCAGATCAATTCATAGTTTGGTTTTCATGATGTTCGAGGTAATCAGCTGCTCTATCTCACAAACGACGTTATGACCCTCTTCACTTGTTGGGTAGATAGATTTCTTGTTGTGTCCCCGCGACTTTAAAGAAAACCACTGTTTCTCGAGAATAAGCTGAAGAATACGGATGTACATATCGCACAAATAACAGGTGCTCGTGTTCCGTGCTTCCTTTCTTTGTTATGCTGCCTTTATGGACATGGTGTTGGTGTCTGGTAACAATGAATTACATAACACCCATGGAGAAAACATAACCAGCCTTGACCTCATCTCTGTATATTATGTGGGGAATATTGACCTGGTCACATCTTAATATAAGATTATAAGTAAGTAAACATCATCCTCGACGATTATATACATGGAAAGACCTGGAAGTGATAGAAGTGATATTCGCAATCACGTTGAGTACATTCTGATTCCAGAGATTCAGAAGCAGTTTCGTTAGAGCTATAACTAGACCACAATCTCTCTCTCTCTCTCTCTCTCTCTCTCTCTCGCGCGCGCCCTCTCTCTCTCTCTCTCACACACAGGCACACGCACACACACAGACACACACACACGCGCGCACTCACACAGACGTATATGTATTAAAATGTTGCATGCATGTCGTTTGCAGGACATTGTGAGCAACCCCAAGTTCAATTACTAGACAATTTTACGTTCAGTGGTTTGTCAGTGCTTTCTGAATGAGAAGTCAACGTCGAAGTCGAACTGACAGCTGTGTAGAATTAACCTACTCTTCTGCCATCAGTGCGCGCGCACACACACACACACACACACACAGACACACACACACTTCTTCTTCTTTTTCAGCGTTCCGAGCCATTGAGGTTCTTTGCTGCAGATACAATCCGTCTCCATTCGTCTCTCTGGTTGACCTTCTCTTGCCAGTCGTTGATTCCAAGTGCTTGTAGGTCTGTATATATATTATCTCTCCACCGTCTTCTTGGTCTACCTCGGGGTCTACGGTCATTTATTTCCTGAGCGTAAACGAGTTTTGTTTCCCTATTATCTTCCATTCTTTCTATACGCCCCAGCCCTTGTAGTCTATTAGCCGTCTTGATACCAGTGATACACACACACATAAATGTATTATCATCATCATTAAGTGCCTTGCCGACTGGTGTGAGTAATCATGCCCCTCCACTAATAGCGATCTCAGACGGCACGGATCAATTTGTGTGTTAACGCCCTTCCGTGCCATGACATAAGACTGTCAAGAATATTCTATTGCTTTCTTCCTTTATCTCTTTTTTCCACAAATCTTTTCGGTTGTCACGACATGTTCCAGGTTTTGTCTTCTCATAATATAGGTAAAAATTATGACAGCCTCTTTCTGATGCTTGTGATAGTTTCTTTTTGCGACTTAACCTCCCTCAAAATTATATATATATATATATATATATATATATATATATATATATATATATATATATATATATATATATATATATATATGTCATAGGAGGTAAATATATCAAGGACAGGAAGATGTAATTTCCTATACTTAAGTGCTCAAAGATAAAGAAGCGCAACACTGACTTTTAATGGGCCAGAGAAGAAAAGGACAATAAGGAGAAATAGAGAAAGAGCACTGTGTATACCCTCCTCTGCTAACAAGAAAAGGGGTAGAATTAAGACAGAAGATTCCAGGAGTTCTTAGGGCGGGGGATATACTGTTGTACACCCCAGACAGAAGATTACACTGCTGGACTGTAACAGGATCAATGAGTTTACACAACAAACTACAGACTAAACAAAACAAATTAAGAACAACAAAATTAGGTTTTTATTGACAGAACTGCATGGTTCAGGGACAAACAGGCATCTTGACATGTCACATAACTGACATATACAGAAATGGGAACCTATGTTCCCACAGTAATCACTGCTGCCTAACATCGCTATGCACATGACTAGGTACCCATCTCCACAAACCAACAAGGACATGGCAACAACAGAGCCTCAACGTAAACAACAACGGTAACAGCAGGTATGGACTCTCTATTGTAATCATCTCAGGACTCATGGACAGTTGGTACATACAGAAATGGGAATCTGAAATCCCACAGAGATAACTGCTGCCTAGTACTAACTACAGGGGCGGTCTCTAAATGACAGTGAGACCTCAATCATGTTCAGTTGAGTCGAAGGGCACCCTCAATACCCACACAAGACACCCGCATCACATAAGTCGACTGGGACCAGATACAGCGAAAAACCATAACATAACGAGTAACAAAACTATAACCCTAACAGCAGAGATATAGTGGCATAAACACGCATAAACAGGTATACGAAGGGGATGTGAGTGGCCTACGACATTAACCAGAGCCGGGGCTCAAGTTTGCTCTACAACCACAAACATGGCCAGGGGTCACTACCTGCAATGCATGACAAGGTACAACATCTAATTAATAATCATCAAAGAATCATTATTTGCATCAACACATGTACTTCACAGGACAACAACTACAGCAACGGTGTATGCAAACAGTGTCCTTGTGGCACAAACATAGACATGGACTGTGTAAGTTCACACCAACCACATGATACTTCAACTGGACAACAATGACATGGATAGGTTATAGGATATACTCCACATAAAATATAAACAGAGCACACACGCTCTACAGCATCCTTCGGAGTGATTGGGCCCACAATTAATGCAACAGCCACCACCATATCATGGGACAATCTTAATGTGAGGGCGGATCATCCCTAGTCACAATGCTCGCAGCCTTTCCTGGCCTCTCATCTAACTCAATATTTACTTCTTGAACACTCTCAGTTCAGGGGGGTCATTACCTACAGATCTCTGACACAACACAACTTCTCATCACCAACACCACAGGCTGAGAATACCACTCATAAATGCCAATGTTACACAGCAACACTCATCAACTAGTCAAAATCAACACCGAACACAACTCAGTTACACCGGTGTACCACGACTCTAACAGGACAACACCATTTGAACATGTACATACAGGACATAAATACAGCCCAATGCACCAACAGCAATCAAGCAGACATAGGATATGCAATTCAACATGACATCACCAACTAGATGTGTCATTGTACTGATGACAACTAGACAACATCACTATACCAGAAGTACAGTTCTACACATAACACCAGCAACAATCAGGACACAGGCTATAACATAAGTCACCGCCAACAACTCAGACATATAACGCCACATAAAACCATCACAATCACCATCCCAGTCATTTTAGCCGACATCACTACATGGTCACCCTCACCATGACAAAGCTCACTCAATAATACCCCAGATTCATTATGGGTGCCCTATTCAGCAACTCTTCCAAGACTATTCTCAAGACTATTCTTCTTAAGTTCACATGTGTCCAACCTGAGCAACACAGATCATTATCCCCATGAACACTATTATAATCATAAACCACCCTATCATGTGTAGTGTTCAACCTGGCACCTTCATCACTACACCCAGTCATGAATAATTATTACCATAGCTCCATTTATCTAGAAGAACATAACATACATTGTCATCAAGCACCATATATCTATTACTTTCACCGTGCCACTCTACACCTTCGTACGCCAGCAATCACTATATTTTTGGCGTTCTTGAGTCATGATAAGTCATCTGGCTTCAAACAATATAACATAATGGAGGCGTCTCTCATGCCCTGGCACCCTTTACTTTCCATTACATGTGAGATATCTCAATACCTCAGTACATTATAATATAAAGACACCGGCCTTCCCCTTTCTTGTGGGAAGTTAAATCATAAACACATCTGTACCATGTTTCCAGCTCAACTTCATGTTCCTCATTATAGACCAGACTGGTATAACCACCCAATGATGTACTTTGCCTCCCTCTTGCTGACTGTACAGTCCACCTGGAACAGCCCTAGTTACCCCAGGCCATTCAATCTACTGTTATCTTCAACCTCACCATGCTACTATAATAATGGCATTATATTATATATATCCTGCACACCTAATCTGGCCACCTTCATACAGGAATACCACCCAAATAGAATTAATCATAACCTAATATTTTATTCAACAATGCTCCATATTTTCCTCTTACTGTTGTAAACAGCCCCGACCATTATTTCATTATTTTCTCTTTTATGCTAGTGCTTCATATTTTCCTCTTGTCAGATCACAGACTTTATAGAAAAATACATCCTCCTCTACTCTGGACTATGATACTACATATTTTTAATACTGTATTGAATCGTGGCTATATCAAATTCTATAGAACTACCAAACACAGTACAGTATCGATATTTGATTACTTCCAATCCGTACTGCACTGTCTGCTACCTTAAATCTAAAAACCTACAAATATACACACCGTCGTATGAGAACATCCTTTGTCCTGGATCTTCAACAACTACCCCTGGTATTAATTTTCTTACTATATCCCTGCCAATCTGCAGAGTAGCACTTTTACAGTTACTAATTGAGGCGAACCCATGTTGTTGTCATTCTGCCGATCATCGCCATTTTACTTGTGAAAATAAATACTAATTTTTATTCACTCAGGAACAGAAGAGTTCCTCAATCTAGGTAACACTATAAACCGAACTACACCGAATTGTACCTCAAACCTGTGGATGTTAAGTTTGGAGCTTCCAGTTGGAAACTAGCAAAGGCACCACTATCCTATCTTTAATTAAGCTATCTAAATAAATTTAACTCACCAAGAGTGGGCTTACAAATTGCCAGTCATTTTGATGGATTTCCTCGGTCCTCGTGTGTGGGCCACACAAGCCAGTCATGGTTAAATCTAGAGGCATTTGTGACTCCCTGCTCTGGTCCAGTGACTGGGGAGGGCGGTTAAAGCCTCCCTATTCTATACAACAGCGATCTACATAATCGCTCCTTCGGCCACGGTTGTCTGGTTTGGAGAGACCGGGAAACTGACACGCGCCTCTATTTATCCTCACTTCCAGAGCGGCTTCCCATCAGTACCCCAGGGCACTGCAAGGGATGCTGGTACTGGTAACATTATCATCATCATGTATCGCGCCAGACGATTACACATCACACCCCCAATTTTTCGACGGTCCCTCGTCGAATACTCTAGACCCTTAGGGTTTAGACAAAACACTAGGGCTATTTAAGTAAACAATCAATTAAGGGGGTTTCACCATGGGACTTAAACCTCTCAGCGTAAAATTGTCACCAGTTATATTTTCTGAACCTGCCTTAAAAACATACATCAGTGACAATTTTTAAAAAATCAGTCCCTGACAAAAGATAATACCATATCTTATGAGTGGCCATGAGGAATATGCAGTCTGCATACAAAATAAACTAGCAACCCTGACATCAACATCAACACTTAGCTCCATGGATGCAATACGTAGGGGCACCAAAAAAAATTTCACACAGGCATCCCCTTAAATTTACAATCCCTACTTGTAACCCAAAAACAACAATGACCGGAATAACATGCATGCTATCCACTAGATCACCTGCAAACCAAGATGCAGACATCCCTGCCACTGAAAAAAAATATAATTCCCATGACTATGCAGGCAAACCCAGTTTTTGTTTTCCCGGTCTGATTCTGGTAGCCCCGCTTCTGCCAGCAACATCCACCAGTTCCATGGGATGAGTCAGTAATTTCTCAGTTGTCACCGTGGTACCCAAATGAAGCAGGGTAGAGAAATACCTGTACATGGGAAAAAAAACAAAGCAAAACAAACATGCTGGAAGACATGGCGTCTTAGACTCACTTTCTGTGCGTGGGATTCCTAATTCGAATTAATATTGCATGACACAAAATAATTAACTAGTAATTAATTATTTGTCCATAAAGTGTGTCGCAGAAATATATAACGAATGTTTCTGTCTGATGATGCTCACTGGATATCGTTTCCTCCCACTATTATGTGTCTCTTTTGAATTGTCTTATGCACAGGGGAAATATAGGAAATCAGTTCATTCACTGCTCGATGATTCTCGCTGGATGCTATTTCTTCTCACTGAATGTCTATTATGTGTCGCTTTTAAATTTTCTATGCACGGGGGAAATATAGGAAATCACTGTTCACTCGACCCGCAACACTCAATATGTCCACCCATGACATCATGAACATGGATGAACACGCTAGTATTAACTCCTCTGCTTCCGCCTATAAGGAAAGGATTTTCTTATCACCACAGGTAACATTGTCATCTGTCACTTCAAACGGACATGGTGAACTGATGCACAATAAGGGAAACATCCCCCTCGATGATCTCAGGTGATGGTGCCACCGGTGGGGATTGAATATGGATGTCCAGCGCTCTGCTGCTGGTGGGACACACTGGTGGGATGGATTTCTGATGTCCCCTCTTCCAGACAAACAAGGGAAAGGTACTTCTATGGATGGCCCCAGATGTTGGCACTGCTGAAATCAGTCGCATGAACAGTCCACAACTGTTCTCCCAAAAGAATCAACAGAATTTTTCTCTTGGACAAGCACAGCTCCAGCCTCTATTGAATGTGGGAGCCTTCTGCTCTCATGGAGTCGTCAACCACCTCTGTAGCTTTCTGAGTAAAGCTTGATGGTTTCAGTAGGAATATACATGCATATTCCAAAAGACTTTATAGCTAAAGTTTGGTGACCTTCGTTGTTTTCTCACTCTTAATTTATACCAGCGGACTCAGACTGAGTGCCGGCTGGGTGGGAAACTTCGGTTCCCTAAACATGGAATAAGGTCACCTTTAATTTCGACGACTTGAGATGTGTTGTAGATCTGGAGGCTCTTCTCTCAATGCTGTGCTTCTTGGAGACTTGGGGAAAACCTGAACCCAGTTAATGTCTTTGGCCAGGGACCTCTCACACCCCCAAAAAGGCAAAAAAAAACAAAACATGGAACTACCACCTAAAAGAATCATTGAAGACTGGGACAGACACCAACAAGATAATCTAAAGACCGCCAAACAATCCAGGCCGAGGCTCGCCACTTGTCATAGGAGGTAGAATAATAAGGACAGGAAAATGTAATTTCCTATACTTAAGTGCTCAAAGATAAAGAAGCGCAACACTGACTTTTAATGGGCCAGAGAAGAAAAGGACAATAAGGAGAAATAGAGAAAGAGCACTGTGTATATCCTCCTCTGCTAACAAGAAAAGGGGTAGAATTTAGACAGAAGATTCCAGGAGTTCTTAGGGCGGGGGATGTACTGTTGTACACCCCAGACAGAAGATTACACTGCTGGACTGTAACAGGATCAATGAGTTTACACAACAAACTACAGACTAAACAAAACAAATTAAGAACAACAAAATTAGGTTTTTATTGACAGAACTGCATGGTTTAGTGACAAACAGGCATCTTGACATGTCACATAACTGACATATACAGAAATGGGAACCTATGTTCCCACAGTAATCACTGCTGCCTAACATCGCTACGCACATGACTAGGTACCCATCTCCACAAACCAACAAGGACATGGCAACAACAGAGCCTCAACGTAAACAACAACGGTAACAGCAGGTATGGACTCTCTATTGTAATCATCTCAGGACTCATGGACAGTTGGTACATACAGAAATGGGAATCTGAAATCCCACAGTTAGATAACTGCTGCCTAGTACTGACTACAGGGGCGGTCTCTAAATGACAGTGAGACCTCAATCATGTTCAGTTGAGTCGAAGGGCACCCTCAATACCCACACAAGACACCCGCATCACATAAGTCGACTGGGACCAGATACAGCGAAAAACCATAACATAACGAGTAACAAAACTATAACCCTAACAGCAGAGATATAGTGGCATAAACACGCATAAACAGGTATACGAAGGGGATGTGAGTGGCCTACGACATTAACCAGAGCCGGGGCTCAAGTTTGCTCTACAACCACAAACATGGCCATGGGTCACTACCTGCAATGCATGACGAGGTACAACAATCTAATTAATAATCATCAAAGCATCATTATTTGCATCAACACATGGACTTCACAGGACAACAACTACAGCAACGGTGTATGCAAACAGTGTCCTTGTGGCACAAACATAGACATGGACTGTGTAAGTTCACACCAACCACATGATACTTCAACTGGACAACAATGACATGGATAGGTTATAGGATATACTCCACATAAAATATAAACAGAGCACACACGCTCTACAGCATCCTTCGGAGTGATTGGGCCCACAATTAATGCAACAGCCACCACCATATCATGGGACAATCTTAATGTGAGGGCGGATCATCCCTCGTCACAATGCTCGCAGCCTTTCCTGGCCTCTCATCTAACTCAATATTTACTTCTTGAACACTCTCAGTTCAGGGGGGTCATTACCTACAGATCTCTGACACAACACAACTTCTCATCCCCAACACCACAGGCTGAGAATACCACTCATAAATGCCAATGTTACACAGCAACACTCATCAACTAGTCAAAATCAACACCGAACACAACTCAGCTACACCGGTGTACCACGACTCTAACAGGACAACACCATTTGAACATGTACATACAGGACATAAATACAGTCCAATGCACCAACAGCAATCAAGCAGACATAGGATATGCAATTCAACATGACATCACCAACTAGATGTGTCATTGTACTGATGACAACTAGACAACATCACTATACCAGAAGTACAGTTCTACACATAACACCAGCAACAATCAGGACACAGGCTATAACATAAGTCACCGCCAACAACTCAGACATATAACACCACATAAAACCATCACAATCACCATCCCAGTCATTTTAGCCGACATCACTACATGGTCACCCTCACCATGACAAAGCTCACTCAATAATACCCCAGATTCATTATGGGTGCCCTATTCAGCAACTCTTCCAAGACTATTCTCAAGACTATTCTTCTTAAGTTCACATGTGTCCAACCTGAGCAACACAGATCATTATCCCCATGAACACTATTATAATCATAAACCACCCTATCATGTGTAGTGTTCAACCTGGCACCTTCATCACTACACCCAGTCATGAATAATTATTACCATAGCTCCATTTATCTAGAAGAACATAACATACATTGTCATCAAGCACCATATATCTATTACTTTCACCGTGCCACTCTACACCTTCGTACGCCAGCAATCACTATATTTTTGGCGTTCTTGAGTCATGATAAGTCATCTGGCTTCAAACAATATAACATAATGGAGGCGTCTCTCATGCCCTGGCACCCTTTACTTTCCATTACATGTGAGATATCTCAATACCTCAGTACATTATAATATAAAGACACCGGCCTTCCCCTTTCTTGTGGGAAGTTAAATCATAAACACATCTGTACCATGTTTCCAGCTCAACTTCATGTTCCTCATTATAGACCAGACTGGTATAACCACCCAATGATGTACTTTGCCTCCCTCTTACTGACTGTACAGTCCACCTGGAACAGCCCTGGTTACCCCAGGCCATTCAATCTACTGTTATCTTCAACCTCACCATGCTACTATAATAATGGCATTATATTATATATATCCTGCACACCTAATCTGGCCACCTTCATACAGGAATACCACCCAAATAGAATTAATCATAACCTAATATTTTATTCAACAATGCTCCATATTTTCCTCTTTACTGTTGTAAACAGCCCCGACCATTATTTCATTATTTTCTCTTTTATGCTAGTGCTTCATATTTTCCTCTTGTCAGATCACAGACTTTATAGAAAAATACATCCTCCTCTACTCTGGACTATGATACTACATATTTTTAATACTGTATTGAATCGTGGCTATATCAAATTCTATAGAACTACCACACACAGTACAGTATCGATACTTGATTACTTCCAATCCGTACTGCACTGTC
>JACEFZ010016337.1:0-28986 GCA_014155875.1 Cepaea nemoralis
TACATTTTCATTATATAATGTCTATATAGCAGTGGGACTTCACTCTAGAAAAGTTATTTCAAGGGGCATAACTTTTAATAACATTTCTATATACTTTATAGTCATATTGTTGGACTTACTTGCACTATTGTTAAACTCTTTGTCTGTAGTTATTTTTAGGCATATGAGTTATAATAAATAATGATATAATCTTTAAGGCATTTTCAAAGTTTTCATAAAAATAATGCATAATGCATAACATTGTAACCCATCTTTTTCTACAGTTTTCATTGAATGGTGTGTGGAAGGACATTCTTTTAAGTTACTGTGCGCCAAGAGCAGGGCGAAACCACGCCGGTCAGACAGAAAGACAGACAGACAGTCGGGAACGGGAGAGCTTATATGACTACTTATATGAATTAAATTAGATGCTCCCCACCAGGGACTGGGTGAAGCCGGGCCGGGACAGACAGACAGACAGATAGACAGACAAACAGATAGTCGGGAACGGGAGAGCTTATATGACTACTTATATGAATTAAATGAGATGCTCCCCACTAGGGACTGGGTGAAGCCGTGCCGGGTCAGACAGACAGATAGACAGACAGACAGATAGTCGGGAACGGGAGAGCTTATATGACTACTTATATGAATTAAATGAGATGCTCCCCACCAGGGACTGGGTGAAGCCGTGCCTGGTCAGCCAGACAAACAAGCAGACAGACAGACTGATAGATAGATAGATCCCCTCCAGGGCCTGGGCGAAGCCGGGCCGGGTCAGCTAGTACATGATAAAATCAAGTGGCATACATATGATACCTCGTAATATGAAAGATGAGAATACATAGAAAACATGATAAAATCAAGTATCATACATACAACATGATAATGTGAAAGATGAAAATACAAAATATGGATTGGCATGTTATAGAACATGCGTGCACTCAACTCTCTCTCTCTCTCTCTCTCTCTCTCTCTCTCTCTCTCTCTCTCTCTCTCTCTCTCTCTCTCTCTCTCTCTCTCTCTCTCTCTCTCTTTATTACACAGGCACACACATACTCACACTTATTAACTCTCTCTCTCTCTCTCTCTCTCTCTCTCTCTCTCTTTATTACACAGGCACACACATACTCACACTTATTAACTCTCTCTCTCTCTCTCTCTCTCTCTCTCTCTCTCTCTCTCTCTCTCTCTCTCTCTCTTTATTACACAGTCACACACATACTCACACTTATTAACTCTCTCTCTCTCTCTCTCTCTCTCTCTCTCTCTCTCTCTCTCTCACTCATACTCCCTAATTATCTCACCCACTCTACAGTGATGTACATGTGTTCATGTTATAAATTATTACATCAATTGGCATTCAAAATGGTAATATGAACATGATAATACACAACATATATGGAATAGCATGTTACATGATATTCGTGCGCTTAAATCTCTCTCTCTCTCTCTCTCTCTCTCTCTCTCTCTCTCTCTCTCTCTCTCTCTCTCTCTCTCTCTCTCTCTCTTCTCACCAACACACACTCATAGACACTCTCAAACAATGTGCATACACATATACACATTAACAAGTCCATTCTTCCACTGTCTCTCTCTCGTTCGCTCACTCCTCTCTCTCTCTCTCTCTCTCTCTCTCTCTCTCTCTCTCTCTCTCTCTCTCTCTCTCTCTCTCACTTGCAATGACTATTTCACCCATTAAGTCACTCTCTTCATCTTTCATTTACTCAATATCACACTCTCTTTCACTCTCACTCACACACAGACAGACACACACCCTCTCGCTATCAAATACACATTCCCTCGCATACAGACGAAAACATATACACATACACAGACGAGCATACACACAATATACACATGCAAATACACACAAATCCCCACTCACACATACACACATCCACATCCATATACACACACACACACAAATACACACTCCCTCGCACACTGCATGCATGCACACATACACGCAAACATGCACATACATACACGAACATACGTATATATATAGGCAAGAGCTATGGTGACGGGTTTAAGATCGCAATTCGCAATCTCTTATAAAGCGTTCGAAATACAGCTGCGGGTGACCTGGCAGCAGACCGCGTTGCGCTGGGTTTCATACAATGGTATGCGTGCTGGTCGTTCAGAACGCAATGGCAAACTACTGAACGTAAACTTGCCAAGAAATCACAAACAGCAAATAAAAAAATGCCGGGGTTGTGGTGTTGACTGTGACATCCTGTAAAGAATACGCAACTAACTTTATGAGAGAAGGTAGGGACAGCTGTGAGGACCGTGATATAGACAGGACGGCAGAGAGAGAGAGAGAGAGAATACTAATATGGGTTGTAAAAGTAACACAACAGATAATCAGCGATTAAATGTATCAGGACTACAGAATACAGAGCATGATCTTCTGCACTACGTGGCATGCATATGCTGATGATGATGCTCATGAGTAAACACGCCCTTCCAATTTAGATTGTCACTCAGTTCAAGACAATGAAGTTAAAAATGTCTAGAATACAATCATTGGCAACAGCCATAGATGAGCTAATGAAAGTACCTGACATGTCTGGAGAAAGACAATCAACGAGATAATGACTACATCAGCACTCGAGTGCCGATTATTCTATAAGCAAACAGGGTTAACACACTTTACCCAGTACGCATCATAGCGGGTAAAACTGTCTTTTAGCGCGTTCACAAATGTTTGCCTCATTCACGTTCAATCTTTTGTTTAAAGCATCTGATGCATCATTATGACATTTTTCCTGTCGTCTTATATTTACTCCTACCCAAGGAATATGTCTTTGATAAGTTCAAAGGAAACTGAAATCATGGAAAGCGGCGACATTTCTTTGATGTTTTCGCGAAAAATATTGAATTCACGCTAACAAACTTGTTTTACAGTAATGCACGTCAATTCGGGTAATGACCTCTGAACACTTCCTTTCCACTATGTGACGAGCTCCTCATAAGGAAATCCCATGCAGCAAGGATACTATTTATTAGTGAATACTGATGTTTCAATGTGAAGATGTAATACAATTCATGATATGGACTTCATCTCTGACCCGTAAATTATATACCGCATATAAACAAACATTGAGATCTGCTGTTCAGTCTCCGGAACAAAAGTTGTTTTGTTGGGTGGACATAATGATTAGGTTATATGCTAATTCTCATCATTTTGCCTCAGTTAGTGAATGACTTATGGATTTTCATACGGGGGAAAACAATTGTGAGGGCATGTCACAAAATAAAACCGTGTGTTTAACCAGTTGATTATTATAGAGATTTTCTGATTAAGCGGACGATCTGCCAGCGACAACTATTTTTACTAACTGAAAAAAACAAAGCGGATGTCAAAATCCCAGGACAATATTTGTAGCTGCACGTGTACATCTCAAACGGATTTGGAACATTTGGTGGTGATGGAGACAGATCCCGGCAGCGCCGTGACAGTTTGTCAACATTTGAATACAAATGGAAGCAGTGGGGTCATAGTGGCAATCGGATGTTGGCCATCACCTGTCGGACTAAATTAAACAGTGGCAGAGGTATAGAGGAAGTGAGTGTGCTGAATCATATATCACTTTGACAAGTCATAAACATATCAGAGGGAAAACGGAAGTACTTAGCACGGAAGTAACAGTACATATGTCAATTCTTGGTTTCCGGAACATCGAGAAGATTGACGGGGTTATTTGCAACTGTTGTTGGGGGTATACAGGAACTCGCTGGCTTGTTTTGGATGTCTCAAGCAGTGATGACAAATCTAACATGGAGGGAGCCAGAGGGGGGATGGATCCCTGACAGGGATGATCTGCCAATGTGCCACCTGTTGTGGGGCATAAAGGATAACGTCACGTGGCCAACTTTTGGTAGTTTGCCATATAAACCCGAGTTGGGACCAACTAGGGGGACTTGAAAATGTGGATTTAGGCAGACATGCTTGTCACTGCTGCAGTTAGAACATCTAACGTGTGAAGGAGATATTTGATTTAGTTTACACGAGCCTGTATGGCTACCATTAGATGTAATTTAGTGTAAACTGCAGTGCTGTAAGGTATAACCTATTATAATATAGTCGTTCTAATTAATATAGACTGTGGCCTTGTTAAACTATAGTGTGATGATTAGCACTGTTAGTTAAAACTAGTTAGAGTAGAATAGTGATATTAGCTCTGCTAGTTAAGAATTGAGTACTGATGGATAATTGGGAGACGGGGAACTTGCCCGCTGGGGTTTTGCACTCTGTATGGGTCTTTCTTTGGCATAGCCTGATTCGGCTCTAGGTGGGTAGCTAATCTGCTCTATGACTAAGTCTAGTTAGCTAAAGATCATTAAGAAGGCGATAGGCTTACACTCAGCCGAAAGGGATCAGTGACTAGTACTATCACCAGATGTGTTGTTTCTATCCTAGGTTCCCTACCAGATCCAAGGAAACTCAACAAGTTTTTGGGAAAGAATAAAATCCCATTCGGAAGAACACCAGTTCAACAATCAATAAAGTTGCATACAGAACGTAACTAAATCTAGAAGGAAGTTGATTCACCAAAGATAGTGATGATTACTGATGCACCACACAGCATCAGACAGTAGTAACTAAATTAGAACAGTCTAATAGTTACCTAGTGTTATATAATCTCGTGTAATAGAACACAAGACATTATACGTGAGGCTAGATAGACACGAGTGAGAATCAATCACATTAACAATTAACATTAATGACTGTGTACACACTACAAAGGACTTGTGCAGGTTTTTTTAAGGAACGATAGGAACGGACATTGTGTAGGGTGCAACCGGTCCATGATTAACTGTTAATACCACCGGTGTCTATTTCGGATGATCATGAAATTGGATTACCAGAGGTCTACAGAGGCAAAGCAGTATCCGGCAAGATGGTTTCGGCACTGGGTGAGATGTACATGTTCTGACGTAACGTGCTGTGGTCTATCCTTGCTGGGATCAGCTGACTGGGTTGTGGTCTGAGAGTCCGATTCTACACACTTTATAGAACACGTCACACATTTTCTTCGCATACACGTCTCATACACGTTACACTTTTCTTTTAATAAATTAATCTTTATTAATTTCTAGAAGCAAGAGTTGTTGAGTATGTTGCGTTGGGAAGTATGAGAGGGGGCATAGTACGACAGTGAGAGAGTGATAGGAAAAGGTGTCCATAGGCTGATGGAGTGTGTTGGACGGAAGCTGGTGGATTCTCCAGAATATTGAGGGGAAAAAAAAAATATTATAATGTGAGTGTCGACTCTCTTCACTCCAGGGACGACACTGTAAATGAGGACACGACAGGGCACTATAACATGTTTAATAGCCAAACAAGAACACTACGCAGGAAGCCAAAGAAGATTGATAAACCAACACAGAACTGGCGTCGTTAGCCGCTATACGCTGCGGAATTTGCTGAGGAGGGGATCCGAGCACTTATGGACTGAATGGTCCGATGTGCAACGAGGATGATCTGTCGATTAACTAACTAACTAACTAACTAACTAACTATAACATGTTTAATTAACGCAGTAAATAAAGCCCATACACATGTAACAAGTAAGGTAATTGCATATCCTTTACAGAACGTAGCAGTCTACACCATCATTTTTTTGGCTGTTCATGATTCATAGGAAAGATTACGCTCAGTGTTTGCCATTGCTTTCTGAACTACCAGCACCCAAATAATTTCATAAATAAAAAAACCAACGTAAGGCGCTCTGCTGACAAATTGCCCACAGCTGTGTTTCGAACGCAGTATGCAGGATTACGAACTACGTCCCTAATCTCTTCGCCATGGAGCGACTTACAAGTAAGTAAATGACACTTGTCCAGGCCTTGATAAGTATTGGGTATATGGTGCTAGCCCATAATTTTATTGATCAATAGGTACTCGATGGGTTATCAACATCATCATTCCACGTTTGCCATCACGAGACGTGGGGAGGAATAGTTTATGTTCCAGATGAGTGGCACTATATAAGTGTCATTCCGTATGGTTGCACAATGTCTTTGATGTTGTCAATCCATTTTCTTCACAGGCGCCCTCCTGCTCTCGTAGGAGATCTTCTTTGATGTAGAGCCAGTGCTGGTAGTTGGTGATGTTGCATTCTAACGAGATTTATCTTCTGCCTTTTAATCTATGAAAAACAAGGTGTTGATTGCACTGTCTGTCTAATAACATCATTTCTTACCCGGTCTCGGATTTTTAAGTTGGCAGCTCTTTTGGAGTATCTCATCTCGCAGGTGCTGATTTTACTTAAGTGTGATTTGGACGATGTCCATTTCTGACAATAGTAGCTAGCGTTAGTGTGAATCTGTTATTTATTATCTGCAGTTTTGCGGTCATATGTATATTTGATGTTTCTTTATGTATGATGAACTCCTCAGAATATTTCCTGGTAGCCATGTATGGCAGATTCCACCTGGGGGAACAGATCAATTGTTAAACATAATCCCCATCTCCACGAGGATTCTAACCCCAATCTCCACGAAAATTCTAACCCTAATCTTCCTTAGGATTCTAACCCCAATCTTCATTAGGATTCTAACCGCAATCTCCACGAGCATTCTAATCGCCATCTCCATGAAGATTCTAAACCACATCTCCACGAGGGTTCTAATCCTTATCTCCAAGAGGAATGTAATCCCTATCTCCAAGAGGAATGTAATCCCTATCTCTAAGAGGAATCTAATTCCTATCTACACGAAGATTCTAATTTCTATCTCCAAGAAAAATCTAATCTTTAACTCCAAGAGGATTCTAATCCCTATCTCCAAGAGGTATCTAATCCTCATCTCCAAGAGGAATCGAATCCTCATCTCCTCGAAGATTCTAATTTCCATCTCCAAGATGAATCTAATCTAATCCCTATATCCAAGAATAATCTAATCCCTATCCGCGAGAGTAATCTAATTCCCATCCATAAGAGACTAATCCCCATCTCCACAAGGATTCTAATCCCCATCTGCACAAGGATTCTAATCTCCATCTCCACGAGAATTCTAATCCTCATCTCCACCAGGATTCGAACACACAGCCACCTGGATGCCAGGCCAACGTGCTAGCCACTGCGCTACGCTAACGCTGCTACCACCAACAGACATGGCTTGGAGTTATTCCAGCCCGACAACAACATTTATCACAGCCTCAATATCCGATATTGCATTGTCATTCTATGTCCACAACCCCAAATAATTTCATTATTATTTCTCTAGCGCTATTATTTTTCTTGGGCCGAAAATTAATTTGTCTGTGTTTTTCGTTCATTTGTGTTTTGTTTTTGTTGGTAATATTAATATATCATATTTGATTGCCGCGTTCTTTCCACCGGAAGTAACTAGTGGTGTTTCAAAGTGATGTGTGAATGAAATAACGTATAAGAGGAAAGAGAGAAGAAGAGCAGAATGTCAGACGGGCCTGCGTGCCAAATTCTTAACTCTTTGAAAATAACGTTTGTTTGTTCGTTCGTTCGTTCGTTCGTTCGTTCGTTCGTTCGTTCAAAGAGGCATTTCAACTATGCTTCAGTTGCTGCTGTCGGCTTCTGTGGCCTAGGGGTAGTGAACGCAGTGTATAATTCCGACATACAAGGTTCGAAGTCAGGTCGCAGGCGTTTTGGAAACCGACGCTTTGTGCTGATTTTCACAATGGTATGAGCGACAGCCGTTTAGAAACTAAGGAAAACCTGCTGATCATTACATTGCATAGAAAATCCCCAATAACCAGAAAATGTTGGGGTTGATTGTGACTCCCTGTCAAAAAGAACTTACAACTAATTTTTAACTGTGGCTGCTAAAGCTGCTCCATCTCAAACAATAGCAATCGGCTATTGTGACCCCAAAGATAGCATACGTGTCTTGAAACCTTCTGTCTTGTTCATTTGCTGCACTAACCAAATCTACCAGAATGACTTTCATCCTTTCCATCTCTTAGTGCTACTATGTTAACTCGGTTAATCTCAAACACGGGAGCCTTGGCAGCGCGGTGGCCTCTAGGCCTACATGTCGGCTCGGTGGTCATGTGCTCTAACGGATTCAGACGGATTTTATCTTTTGAATTGACCATGGCTCCTGTGTCGACTCTAGCCGAAAATGTATATTAGATAATTTCCTGGGAAGTAAAAGGCAGCCGACGTGATTTGTGGCTGCATCACTCATCTAGAACCGATTACTCTCTTAAAATATGGACCTAGAATCATATAGCAGGTACGCCTCGTGCGTTAAAATCTCTTAAAATGCGTATCCGTTTCTTTTCAGAATTGTTTGAGTTTTGTCTGGAAAGGGCATGTGGCGAGGCAGTGAATGAGCTTCATCACTTCATGACGCAGTGATCACGACTATGTGAAAGTCTAACAATTCACACCCCACCTTCAGTATCTGCCCATGGAGTCTCATTTACATTTCAAACAGTATATATTTTCACAAAGAAGATTGATTAACCAACACAGAACTGGTGTCGTGAGCCGCTACACGCTGCGGGATTTGCTGAGGAGGGGATCCGAGCACTTATGAACTGAATGGTTCGATGTGCAATGAGGATGATCTGTCGATTAACTAACTAACTAACTAACATACGATGATATACCGGAATGTCATCAATCGAACTGATTCAGAACACCAAACACCTAGGTCTGTGCAGAGACACGGAAGCTTACATCACTTTGCAAGTCAAATAATGATGCTGATATAAATTCCCAATACAATCGCTTTTAAACAGAATGCAAATGAAACTAAAACAGTAGTCGCTGGTAAAGATTTCTAAAGCAAATCCAGGGACATTACAAAAGCACATCTCGGGACATTTGAATATTCCATTTCTCAATATGGCAGCTTCTCCTGGGAGCTAAGGGAAAGCCCATTCACGGAAACTTCATTCTACTGTATTCGTAATAAAGGGACTAATAGTCTCATTGCCTTAACGGATATCGACTGATTCCTCCATACAGTGCGACTGTCTCCCTATTTGACACCGAGCATTGCTTAATGTATCTCCTTCGGATGTTATTGTGTCTGGGCGATTGTTTGCTAAGTGTATGTGTTGTTGCTTCGGTTTGTGTTATTTATTGTTTATTTATTGTGTTTTTTCACGCTGACATATGAGTGTGTCTATGTTTACATTACAACTTCTGTACTGTTTGTTTCTGTGTGTACATTGCAACTTATGTACGGTTTGTTCCTATGTACACATTACAATTTCTATACTGTTTATTTGTGTTGTACATTACAAATTCTGTATTGTTTGCGTCTGTGTTTGCATTACAACGTCTGTACTGTTTGTTTCTGTTGTACATTACAACTTCTGTATTGGTTGTTTCTGTTGTACATTACAATTTATGTGCTGTATGTTTCTGAGTGTACATTACCGAGTAATTGTTAGAGACTTACTATTAATTGTTCCGCAGTTGTTTGATTTAAGAGATACATTACAATGTTTTTATTTCAAATGTAAACGAGCTTATAAACATGCAGACGGTAATCTGAATCTGCGTCTGCTCCTCGGGCAACTTTTACGTCGGGTAGAGATGATTTGACCGGGCTTATTGAGGTGCTACATAGAGTCTGTACTTTTATATGGATGTGAAGCTTGGAAAATGAGCAGTTAAGCTGAAAAAAATCTGATGGCTGTGGAAATGTGGCTTCTGAGGAAAATGCAAAGAATACCATGGACAGCCAGAAAGACCAATGAACAGGTCCTTCAAGAAACAAATGAAGATCGTAAATTGATTAGAGAAATTAGACGTAGACAGTCAAAATTGTTTGGGCATGTTATGAGAAGAAATTAATTGGAGAACTTGATGACAACTGGCAAGATCGAAGGGAACAGACCAAGGGGAAGACCGAGAAGTAAATACCTGGATGATTTGACCACTTGGCATGGTCGAGACAGGAACACTGATCTGATCCACGACTCTGGTGATCGAGTGAGATGGCAAAACATGACCGCCGACGCTTATCGGCATGGTACATGATGGATGGATGGATCTTTTGGATGTAAGGCTTTCAAACTTACAAATAAGATGGAAAAGCACACATCTGTCTTTGAATATATACATTACAGAACTATATTAGAAATGTTTCGAATTGAAAGGAGAACAAACACATCTCTCCAACAAGAACACTATATTGAAGAAAATTGGTTATTAGGACAGCCAAAAATGGGAGAAGTCAAATATTTCGGACATGTAATAAACTCAATAAAAATAATTATGAGAGGATGTCAAGAAGAGGAGAGGAAGAGAAAAGGAAGACCACGGAGTAAATGGGTTCCAGATGTGACAGATAATTTACACAGGATGCAACGGAAGCAGGGCGTGTGGTTTATAATAGAGAAAGCATTTTGAAAGACTGTTAGGTGGACAAGAGGGGAGGGGCGGCGATTCCACGCCTGCAACATGTAGACAACTTCACAACAGCAACATGTAAACAATTTCACACCTGCAACGTGTACACAACTTCACATCGGCAACATAAAGACAACTTCACAACAACAACGCCGTTCAGACAATTCCACAGCGACAATATGTTGACAACTTCACAAGTCCCGATACAGGTTTTGTAGCTAGGACAGACATCGGCAACAACCCACAGGGAGATAATACTTCAGTATGGGGTCGGGGCAATGTCTCTTCACCAAGCCCACTCAAGTAGACTCAAACCTTTTATCTGGACTCAAACGACTTGAACGCCAAAGCGTCGAACTCAGGAAGATAAAACTGAATCTTCCAGAGTATTCATCAGCGAGCAGACATTGCATCTTAGTATGGTTATTCTCATATAATAGGTGCAGTTAGTGGCTCTTGTATTTCATAACAATTAATAACAATGTATCCGCAGTAACTGGATAACTTGGTGATAACTAATAAGATTAAGGTGAAAAGAACAAGGAGAAACTAGAGAAGTATAAATCTGGATGGCCTGTCCACATGTCATAATGGGGGTAATAAACACATTGCTGATCCATGCTTATGGTGATCTCGTGAGATGGCACTAATCGGCATGACACATGAAGATGATGATCCACATTAAAGCATGAAACTTAATATCAGACGCTGCTTGGTGGTGTCAGGCCAAGAACTTTCTCCCCAAAGTAGCTAGTTCATAACAAAACATATCTTATCGTTTACGTCTGTGCAATATATCTTTATCAATCTTCTTCTTCTTCTTCAGCGTTCCGAGCCATTGAGGTTCTTTGCTGCAGATACAATCCGTCTCTATTCGTCTCTCTGGTTGACCTTCTCTTGCCAGTCGTTGATTCCAAGTGCTTGTAGGTCTGTATATATATTAGCTCTCCACCGTCTTCTTGGTCTACCTCGAGGTCTACGGTCATTTATTTCCTGAGTGTAAGCGAGTTTTGTTCCCCTATTATCTTCCATTCTTTCTATATGCCCCATCCATTGTAGTCTATTAGCCTTCATGATACCAGTGATTAGCGGGGACTTAAACAGATCATAATCTTTATCAATAGAGATAAGAAAAAGAGTTCTTAAGAGCCATGTTGAGCCGATCCTGTTGCATGGGAGTGAATCACGAACAATAAGCAGACCACAGAGGAATTATGTTGAAGCTGCGGAGATGTAGCTTTATAAAACAATAAAGGGAATATCACGGACGGATAAACAGTTCAATGAAGATATCTTGCAGGAAGTTTACTCACGTAGAGACCTGTTTAATCGATGTAGAAAACAAGTCACCATTCTTTGGGCACGTCGTGAGAAGTGGAAATCTGGAGTACATCGTGACATCGGGAAAGTTAGAGTACATCGTGACAATAGAACAGTTGGAGTGGAGGAGAGGACGATCGAGAGAAAAGATACTAGATTATTTAATATCATAGCAATAAAGAAAGATTGGTAAGAGAAATAAATGGCAGTGCAAAATATAGAAGAATGTGGATAGACACGATAACCATACGTTACACGGCACGGATTTTTAGAAAAAAGAAGAGTGTTTCCACACTCACATTCAGACACAGTGCTTGCGTTTAATATAACAAACAGGTATTTTTATGTTTGTTTGTTTTTCCCAAATCAACCAAGACGTTGTTCCATCCATCATCCATAATGTACCACGCCGATAAGCGTGGGCGGTCATGTTTTGCTATCTCACTCGATCACCAGAGTCGTGGATCCGCTCCGTATTTCTGTCTCGACTATGCCACGTGGCCAAGCCATCCTGGTATTTACTTCTCGGTCTTCCCCCTTGGTCTCTTCCCTTCGATCATGCCAGTCGTCACCAAGTTTTTCAATTCATTTCTTCTCATAACATACCCAAAACATTTTGACTGTCTACGTCTAATGACTCTAATCAGTTTACGATCCTCATTTGTTTCCTGAAGGACTTGTTCATTGGTTTTCCTGTCTGTCCATGGTATTCTTTGGATTGACCGCAGAAACCACATTTCTACAACCATCAGCTGTTTTTCAGCTTGACTGCTCATTGATGGTGGAACAAATTCAACACCGCTATCCTAGAGATTCACACTGTGATCATGAAAATGCATGCGGCTAGCGAACTAGCGAATGATCTAGAGTTTTCAGATGGGTTGTGATAAGAACAACGCTATGCGAAGTACTTGCTACATAATAATAACTGTAAGGAGAGAATCAAAAACGCATATGTTGTTAGGCGATTGAGCTCACCACAAAAACCAGCAAAGCTCATTAAACATTAATGTGTCAATGTAAAAACTAGACACAACTAGCCAATTTCTGGACACAAAACCCCAATTTATAATTAAAATCTCGACGTAATTACACATTCTGTGTTAATGAATGCTTCTGAAGATAACTTTTGCAGCATGTGAAACTCCATCTAATTACACTTTCTAAGGCTAATGCATGCTTGTCACGTTCTGGGGCCTAAGATGTTTCAGATAGTTCAACGATTGATTCCACATCGTTAGCAGTTTGACATTAAACACACACGGCGGCCTTATGTTCCTTTCTTTCATTTCATTTCATATTTTTATTTTCTGTGAAATCACTCACGTTGAATTTTCGCATTGGAAACGCGCCTGTTATTTCTCACTTTGGTCATGGCTTTTGATTGTGAGATTACCATGTGTGTTTTCATTATAAGAAGCATATACAAGGCAGGTCTTTATCATCTTGATTTACATTTTTTTTTTCACGATAAAATGTTTGGTTTCTTCGGCAATCTTTCACAAGCCTGATTCAAGCCATGTTGTTACTTGTATTTGTAAATGAGTTTTGCAGCACAAAAGATTCTCTGACGATATGTAATGTTTGTTTCTATTAATTCACTTTCGTTATCCTTTTGATGGCTTCAGTGTGGGCAACTTGGGTCTCACTATCAGTACCAGGTTTCAGTTCTTACCCTATCGTGGGCTGCTGAGGTTTCAATATCAGTGTCGGGTTTAAATTTATTACCCTAGCGTGGGCAGCTGAGCTTTCAATATCAGGACCAGGTTTTAATGCATGACCCTGTTGTGGGCAGCTGAGGTTTCAATATCAGTACCAGGTTTCAATTCTTACCCTAATGTAGCCAGCTGAGATTTCAATATAAGTGTCGGGTTTCAATTTATGATCCTAGTGTGGGCAGCTAAGGTTTCAATATCAGTGTCGGGATTCAATTTATGACCCTATTGTGGGCAGCTGAGGTTTCAATATCAGTGTCGGGATTCAATTTATGACCCTAGTGTGGGCAGCTAAGGTTTCAGACTTCTAAGAATATCAGGAAAAGGCTGAGCTCTCAAAACCAAAGCCAGCTTTTAAACTTAACAAGACATTGGAGTCCTGAGTTGAGTTGAGTTAAGAATCGACATCACTGCACTCAGGACATTCCCATACGTGCTCTGTCCCCTCGTTCAACAGCTAGCGAAGAGTCATACTACTAATCGTTCCCACCGCTATCTGATTAAAAGTTCTCCTGGTCTTCCCGCTCAGTTTTGAGATTCGAACCCCTGCCGATCCCTCTCAATCTCATTCTTTCCACATATGGGTCCTCCATCTGTTCCTCCGCCTTCTCCACTTGGTCCCACAAGCGCACGACTACCTCCCCCTTGTCTTTAGGCAAAATACCACCAAGAGGTGCATTCCCTGCTAGCCTATCAGACTGTTCATTCCCCCGTGAACCCGCATGGCCGGGGCAAAATATATTGCAGTCTTTTTACCCCTGTGTGTTGCGGCCTACACCCAGGTGGCTAACACTCTAAAGATGACCATACTTATCCATGGATGTAAAGATTCATCACCAGTTCCCCCCTCAAATCTTTCCCACGTGGGCACAGCAGCTGCTTTCAAAATTGTCTGTCTGCAATAATGCCTTATTGCAGACAGACAATTTTGTAAGCAGCTGTTGTGCCCACGTGGGAAAGATTTGATAGCAAATATATTTATGCACATCTTTTTCACTGACATCTCTATCTGTTCTCTCCTCTTTGCTGAAGCCCGTCAGAATAAAAGAACAAAGAATACCCCGATATCACAGCATTTTAATATTTCACAATTCTTTAGCAAAATGATCATTTCCTGCCGAGCTGTATCGCTTTTATTCTATTTTTACTTCGAGATTCCCGCCATTCATTGCATGTAAACGTTGTATTTATTCGAGCTGTGTACATGTCGAATTAATTTGTCTGCCTGGCTAACGAAGTCCAGAAATATTGTAACTATGGTTAAATCACCAGAAAATACCATGACCATACTTATCCATGGATGTAAAGATGCATCACAAGTTCCCCCCCCCCCCCCCCCACCCCCCCACCCTTTTATTTTCCTCCCTCAAGTTTCTGAGTTTACATATATATATATAAGGAAGGGACATGTCACCAGAAATAGTTTAATAAGGCTGGTGAATGTTAACAGAATAGTCTTGTTTGTTTGTTTGTTTGTTTGTTTGTTTGTTTGTTTAGTTTCACAGATCGGAGATTGTTGAAAATAATAAAATAATGCCTTATTGCTGAAAGACAATTTTGAAAGCAGCTGTTGTGACCACGTAGCCGGTCTCCCTGGCCTCGGAGTTGACGTCTTTCTCCGTAATCCCGTATATTCTCGTGAGTAACGTAACCTGGGCGAGAATCGGTAGCGGTTCTCGCCGCGTTGGTAACTTAGGGGTATGTGAGCCGTTCGCTCAGAAAGCAATAGCAAACTACTGAGCTTAATATTGCCTAGTACATCAACAGCAGCTGAAAAATTCTGATGTTGACTGCAACGTCCCGTAAGGGATACATACGCAACAAAAACACAATTATATTTGTGAGACCTTGTGCATGTGTATTTTAGTAACACTATAAGTGTGACATGGACAAATATAATACGTGAACTATATCTTTCATACTTTGAATTTCTCCTGAATTGCCACAATCTAAGACCCTAAAGCAACACCGTCACATGTGTAGTGTCATGTTTACTGGGACAAGACTACGATATTGCGTCTTTCACGAGTATGTTCCCTGTATGTCCTTATATCCACTAAGTCCATCGGTTCTATGCATCTTGACCTTCACATAATTCAAATGTTTTCTTTGCTTCCTCAAACGACCATGCTACGCTCACATTTTAGCCCTATTTCACCTCCTACCCTAATATTAACATATCCCATGATCCACCCTAGAGACATGAATTGTAATCCTGTCACTTACCCCATCCCAATTTGATACAATAGAGATATAAGGCAAGACTGTGGTAATTAACATACACATGGTTAATAATCTAATTTTCATTAAATTTATACTTAACTATGATGTCTCTATATAAATCATTATCGTTAAATGTCATAATAATCAATAATCACATCTTTTGAACACTGTTATTCCCCCATAATGATAACGACACATAAAATAAACACCTTGATTACCCTTGCATCGTCTGAAAGCTTACACGATTGTAGCACTTTTGATTATCTTCGAAGGCAGACATATTGATCTAGAATATAGCATTAGTAATCACAAACCTTCAAGATTTAGGCTAATTGGTTACTGAGGTCTCCAGAAGAATCCGGCTGACACTCAAAACTCCGAGGAAAGGCCTTACGGACATATAATCAGACTCCTGCTGGTACCATTATTATTGGGACTCTTCGCTGGCTGTTGCATGTGAGGACTGAGCACGTATGGGAATGTTCCGAGTGCTGTGATGTCGGTTCTTCACTCAACTCAACTTAACTCTGAACTCTGAGCTCTCTAGCACATTATGTTATATTATTTCGATAATGACACTGACAGGTAGTCTTATGACGTCATGTTAAATGCTGTAAAATATCAGATGAAGCAAGTAAACCAATGGAAAATAATTCCTGTATTTAAGTAGTATCATTACCACAATGCACTATTCCAGCACTTTATAGAATCATGGTTTTGGAATCAACTCTGCTATAAAAAAAAAAGGCTGAGAAAACAGGCTGAATAAGGTGGGCATTTTCTTTTCGATTCGATTTCACCATTACCCCTACTCCGTTCACCTTCGAGGAGAAGTTATAGTTGGGGTCCATCACCGGCTCAGAAATTAAGTCCTGTGATTGAGTCAGCCACAAAAGTAGCTTCCCACGGTTTTACCCTCACAGACTTATTAATCTGAAGGTGATTGTTGTCCATATTGGGTAATGGACAATATAAGGTAACATGTTTTCTTCTCTTTTCTGTCCCTTATAAATGCACAACCGGACTCTTGCGCTTTTGATCTGACTGCTCTTTACTTTTTCTAAGCAAAAGTAATCGTGGTGTAGGTTCTTACTCAGTATCCCAATTCTGCTGTATCATTACTGGTTCATTAATGCATAGTCAAGATGGAATGGAAAACTACGTGAACGTAAAATTGCCAAGGAAATTAATCTTGGGGTTGAGCGCAACGTCCTGCGATGGACATGCAACAATATTTCTTTTAACTTTAATACTGACCTCGGCTCCCCTGGTAGACTGAGTCTACATCAGGTACTAGGGAATATCCTGGGAAGTAAAGGAAGCCGGCATGGTTATAGACCACATCGCTCAGGGAGTACCGATTGGTCTAAATATATGGAGCTATATATCTCACAAGGAGTTCGCGCTTTGTGATGCATATACCATATATAGAGTGTATTTTTAATGACTGTGCAACATAATACTTAAATATAAAACTCGGATCGGCAATATTTTCAAACACTGCATAGTCATTAAAAATACACCCTGTACTCGTCAGGCGTGGACAGGGTCCTTTATTCGTACTTGGTGTGTGTGTGTGTGTGTGTGTGTGTGTGTGAGAGAGAGAAAGAGAGAGAGAGAGAGAGAGAGAGAGAGAGAGAGAGAGAGAGAGAGAGAGAGAGAGAGAGAGAGAGAGAGAGAGAGAGAGAGAGAAATTTCTGACCTGGAATTCAAATATTGACTTGAATGTCTAGACTGCTTCGCGTATTTCTGACATGGAGGTCTCATTCTGACCTGAATAACCAGAGTGTTTCGTGCACGCAAAGATTTAAGATTATATTAAAATAAGTCAGCACTTTAAAGTGCATAGCCCTCTGTGCGAAAATAATATTTTCCTTCAACATCGTCATCATGTACCATGCCGATAAGCGTGGGCGGTCATGTTTCGCCATCTCACACGATCGCCAGAGTTGTGGATCAGCTCCGTGTTCTTATCTCGACCATGCCACGTGGTCAAGCCATCTCAATATTCACTTCTCTGCCTTAGTCGCTTGCTGGCGATCTGGAGTCATTTGGGGCTCAGGACTACCCCTACCGGGCGAGGTTGCTTCCGTGGAGCACCAATTTACGCCGTTTATCTGATGCTCTGTTAAATTACGAAACATGGTTATCTTGGCATCTGTAAAGAAGGTAGTTTGCCATTGCATTCCTTCTTAGCAATGACCATACTGGTCGATGACCGTGGCCATTGTCTCCAAAAAGAGATCCTCTGTCTATCGTTGTTAAATTGGAGACCATAACCTATAACTATCTGTCGACTGCTCAACAACTTCATCCACCTCCCGCACTCATGGTTTCTCTTGACCCTGACCGGCGGGGAGAGGGGGGGGGGGCCTAAATAGGTACTCCGTCTTGCCCAAGGGTGTCCCGTGGGTTAGTGGGGGAAAGGGGGCACATAACTTCTCCGTGATATGGGATACCCCTCTCCGTGTCGTAGTGGTCCAGCCGCCTGCCACGCGCTCCGAATTTTGTGAATTCAATTCCGGGCTTCCTCTTTCGGTTCACGAGTGCATTTTTCTCGGAGACTTCTGGGGATCGTCGCTGGAGCTACGGAGTCGTGCTTTGTGCGACGCTTTCGGCAGACCGCCCTGCGGAAAGAGAACCAGCCATATGGGATAAAATCCTGTGCAATGAAGTCGATCCTCTCGACTTTGAAGACTGTTTTTAATGACCCCTATTATGTTCCATAAATTCACAGTGTTTCCTAACGGAATAGAAACATGGCTAGCAGAATTTTGCTTTCTCCGTACTCTGGTATGTATTTCACGTAACTTTCTTCTGGAGATTTAAAATCTAAAAACAATAAAATATGAAAAGAAGGAAATAACATTTGGAAGCTCATAAAAAGGAACAGCAGTATTAAAGAACAAACGGGCAAACAGTTTAAAGATAATTTTACTGTTTCCGATGATGACAAAACACCCTTTTGTACATTCCCTACCAGTAGTTAGGAAGGAAATAATGAGTACTTGAACTTGTAAGTTTCAATGTGACATGACTGTTGTCTTTTTGTTGTATAACTGATTTCTGAAATCAGTTAGTTAGTTTGGTCGACTAACTAACTAACTAAACTAACTAACTGATTTCAGAAAACAAACGCTAGTTCGCGTTGCCAACAAAATATTGCACGTTAAACAACGTCTTATACTTTACTTAGCTATATAAGTGGAGCCGTGTCGGCTTTACGCACGACGAAAGTGATCCCGCTATTTTTCATCTAGTTTCGTTTTCTGTTTCTTTTTGCAGAAATCTCATCGTTGCATGGAATGTCGATTATTCATAAGAGCTAATATATCGGCAGGAGAAGGAGCAGACAGCAACAATTTGGCTTCCGACTTGATTGCATACATGGTGGAGATATGATCATGGATGCGTGCATCTTTGTTACGTGAAATGCTCGATTTAGCGATGTGAATTTGACCGAATATTGAACAGCTTGCTGCAATGGAGGTAAGGAAATATAATACTACAACAAGTTTAACTGTAACTCAAAAACACACATAATAACTGCAACAGCAATGACTGCTAAAGCAGCAACATTCAGAATGTCTACTATTACTGCTGCTTTTACTACTACTACTACTACTACTACTACTACTACTACTACTACTACTACTACTACTACTACTACTACTACTACTACTACTATTACTACTACTACTACTACTACTACTACTACTGCTACTGCTACTGCTACTACTGCTACTGCTACTGCTACTACTGCTACTGCTGCTACTACTACTACTACTACTACTACTACTGCTACTGCTACTGCTACTACTGCTACTGCTACTGCTACTACTGCTACTGCTGCTGCTACTACTGCTGCTACTGCTGCTACTACTGCTACTACTACTACTACTACTACTACTGCTGCTACTACTACTACTACTACTACTACTGCTGCTACTACTACTACTACTACTACTACTACTACTACTACTACTACTACTACTACTACTACTACTACTACTATCTACTATACTACTACTACTACTACTACTACTACTACTACTACTACTACTACTACTAATACTACTACTACTACTACTACTATTTTTTTCTGTGTCTAAACATTTTAAAAAGTCCCTCTTATATTACTACCACCGCTTCTGTAGCTTCTCTGTTTGGTTTATGAATGTTTATAGTCTAGGTTTGCCCTGTGTGTGCGGAGATACACCACATCTTAATAAGACTGAAACAATGCCCACTGACTAATTCTAGAGCCTAGCCAGTCTGAAGAATGTTTTGCAGTTTCTATACATTTTATTCTTCCACTGCAAATGTGTTACCTGTGTATAAATGTTTGTTAATTAGTTGCATATCTTTTACACGAAGTCGCATTCAACCCCAGCATTTTTTTAAATTGTTTGCGATTTTTTCAGTAATTTCCCATTACTTTCTTAACGAATTGTACTGATACCATTGTATGAAAACCAACGCAGGGTGTCCTGTTAGCAAATCGCCAGCAGCTGTGCTTCGAACGCGGTGTGCGAAAGTATGAATTGCGTTCCTAACCTCCTCGTCACAACGCAGTTTTTCAGATATGCATTTGTTGTAAAAGATGTGGTGGTTTTCCCTTGGATTCCACATCCACATGGGTGGTTTGTCCGATCCGTTTTTTTTTTGACAGCAATGTCTGGCTGTCTCGACTTGTGTCCGTCTTACTCTGTTTGTATACATATTTGTCCACTAATTGTCCACTCTAGTACTTTAGAGCTGAGATCATGGTGGCATTTCAGCCTTTGCTCCAACCACCTCAATAGCACTCTACATCTACCAGGCCCCACACAAGCCGGGACAGCTGGACCTCCCCTCCCTCACCTAGGGTTCCCTACCCCAAGGGGGCTCGGATAAGACACCAGTCATATCACTGCACAAAGTCATAGCTAAGAGAACAAAAATTTAATTCTGAACTAAGTCAACCACAACACAGAGAAGGATGGCTGAAAGCCAGACTAGAAGATACTATGTGCAAGATCAGATATGCAGATGAGTATTCTTCATCATGGAGGCGGACGATAGCTCGTGCGGTTGTCCAGTCGTGGTAGCGGACTCACCCAGGCTCCTCCGTTGGCCCGGACTTCCAGGGCCGCTGCCTCTCCAAAGTTCCCTCTTCACACAGAGAACCCAATCACTGGGGCTGATCAAGCGCAGTACCACTGCCTGACTGACACTGCACCGAGGAACAAGGATCCTTCCTTGCTGTCGTACTATTTCACTCGTCACACTCCTGATGAAGTCTGGGCCGACCCTAGCATATTAGCGGTCTCCCCTTGCAGAAAAAGTACATGTAGCACCGTATCAAAATACACAAGAGCCTGGTCACTCTTCTATCTCATAAGTGACCAACACACTGTTATGTCACCTCTCACATAAGCGGTTGCTCCACATGAACACAAAACTTCACTGACAAAGTCTATCAGGTGACTAAACACTTCACCTTAGTTCCATGTCCTTGGACAAATAGATCTTCACAGCCCTCATGTAATTACCCTGATCGATGGGTATCAATCAAAACCCCAGCATACACTGTCAACAGTTCACCACGTTGGAAGAGTACTCCCTACCTTAAAAAACATGTCCCTCTGGTGTTCCCCCACTTATGTAATCAATGTCTTAGGCCCGGGGACCACGTGTTGGCTTCATAAGGTAAACCATGTAGAATACTATTCAAGCATAAAATTATACACGGTGTCCATGACAACCCAGCCGGGCCGGAAGCATAGCACACAGGCCAGGGTGACCGGTACAATGATCACTTGGCTCAACTTGAAAGATCACGACCTGCAATCACCAAGTTTACACTGAGTTTAAATTTTCACCAGTGCTTCACTGGCTAAATCACCAGACGTTTCAGTGTGGATCCTCTCGGGATCGGATGACACTCGTGGACTTTTGGCGGAGGTCCTAACCTAGACCTACCGACATATTCAGCACTC
The DNA here is from genome assembly GCA_014155875.1 of Cepaea nemoralis. Taxonomy (NCBI): domain Eukaryota; kingdom Metazoa; phylum Mollusca; class Gastropoda; order Stylommatophora; family Helicidae; genus Cepaea; species Cepaea nemoralis. Next base: position 21,580 of record JACEFZ010016337.1, read on the forward strand.
AGCCCCTTTCCCAACATTGATCTCGCGATCAGAAAACCACTCCCAGTATGGCCTCAATCAAACTTCTTGATAGGCACTGGAATGAGGGGGCCCATAGAGCTCAGGGTGAAGCTCTCGAATCTTCTCAGTATAGCAATAACAGATCCTGAAACACGGAGAGGTTGGGTGAGTACTCAACTACAACAAAGACAACAGCATCTCCACCATGTCACCTGCCCTCAGTCATTCCTCGGTATACCAACATGAGTATGAATCATCACATCATAGATCTACTAAAAACCATAATGTATAGGCATAATGAGGTTAGAGAAAGAAATAGCCCATCTGTTCAGTCAAGAAACCACTTCTGGGTTTACAAATAACCCCTAGCACCAGAGTCGACTGTATGACTCTGTCAAAGCATCTTCCGCCTGGTGCCAGTCCAATCCGGTTTCATTTTCCCCATCATCAATCAAAAATATAAAAACCTACTTCCCTTCAGTTTAGTGATTATTTTATCGAGAAGGTGTCCAGCCGGACATCTCCTTCCTGACAGACTCATCATTCACCAATCCCTTAACCCATGGACTGATCAATTACACACATTAATGAATTTCCCATAATAAATTATACTCCTGATAATTCATTACTATGTATTAACTAAGGAGAAATCATGAATTTTTCACTTAATAACCAACTCATATCACAGCCATAGTGTCAGTTCTGAACCCTGTCCAGATTTCCCGAATTGCCCTTTTATTCACTGACTATCTTCCAGGTCAGTATACATTGCCGGTCGAGCACAGCTTTGGTGGCCATCCACCATTACACTTTCCCACAGCTACTGTGGGTCCTGTGTACCTGCCCGTGACGACTTAAGTCACGTCCCAATGTAGCAAGCCTCCAGACTCCCACTACCAAACTCTGGCTCCACCTTTTTTTTTTGGGGGGGGGGGGAATTATTCCCCTCATCTACTACTACTTCACGGCAGTACTACCAGTACTCCATGCACCGTGTCAGGGTTCCAGAAGAGTAGAATATTAGGACAGAAAAGGTTAGGTTCAATCCTAGATTTATCTAGACACAACGGCCTCGAATTTCGGAGTGCCGCATCACCCTCGAGGGGTATGTTCAACAACGGAGCCCGATCGCTTTGGGTCGGACCGTAACTTAAACGGGTTGGGCGTACCGGCCTACCTCCCAGTCGGCTGCCCGACAAACGTAAGATGGGAAAACGCACGGTCCTTCTAGCGGACGGACATGAAAACAACAGTAACAATTATCATAAATACTTCCTATCAACTGTTATCCTATCGATGAAAACCATTCTGCTTACGCGGAATAACACAGCTATCGGCACACAGCAAATACACCACGGCCGATCTCACCTTGATTTCCCGAAAATCACCACCACTGATAGAACAACTAAGTTACAATTTTAATGTCACGAAGCACATTACACATCTATAATAATAAGATCTACCCTTTTCATTATTTACACGTCTGGCAGTCGATGTAATGACTGACAAACTTTCTGCCTTCCATGTTATTAATAAACCAAACAAGTACTGCTACACACTTTGTAAAGACCCGGGGTCTCCCTAGCACAATGCAGTAATAATATACATATCACTTTCCCTGAACTCCCTTTTTAAACAATCCGTTAACAAATATCTATCTAAACACATGGATTTTACCAGTCCTCGAAAGCACATAGTTCGGCCTATTTTATTTACACACTTCTTTCTGTGGGAAAAAGGCTTGTTCCGCCAGGTAACACATTCTCGCCGATCGATAAAGGCTTATTAAATATGCAGACAGCCAGCTGTAAATTGTAACGCTAAAGCGACTACTCATTTTCCCACGGCAATTAATTCGTTCGGGGAGGTCGGCACGGAATAAAGACAACAGTTAAAAAATAGAATAAGTATTCAAAATAACCTGTGATTTAACAATCACAAACTCGACTGCAGATGTCCGCTCTGGCCCCGCACATTGACATCAAAATTACAGCAGCCCTGTGGCTGTGATCTGTCTTACGCTGAGGTCCGGCTGGCAACTGATCACGACTATCAGTGCGCCTTCAACTTGCCTACACGGGCCGCGTGAATTCCATGAACCATGGAGAAAAAATAGAGTCACGATAAGTTCTACCAACCCGTGCTGCATGAAGCACTCGTGAACCTTGGATCTCGACCACGTACGCACTTGGGGGAACATTCTAATTTCTCTATAAATAACTAGTGTAGCGCCGCCACGCACTACTTCAGATGGGAAATCCCCTATTAATTGATATTAAATTCAAGGGAGACCAACGCATCTGCCGATCTGTAGGCGTTTCGTCACAGTATCACATTTTGTCTAATTAAAAACGCAGGCATTGTCGTGTACTACCTCTTATACGAGGAAAAGTAACAGGAATTGTATTATAAGTGCAAGAAAGAGTATAGACAATGGCCAACTTTTTTTTTTCAGGACACAAACTGGCTGTTAAGCAATACCCATTGTAGGTGTAGCGAGGTTCTAGCAGTTTGCGCATACACAGTAGCCATTGCAAAAATTGTTACCCATTATCGGCATGAAGAGAAGTTATTTGTTTATTGTGGTCAGAGGGTGTGAAACTTTGTGAAATCCAAAGAAGAATCATGGTTCAATATGGAGACAGTTATTTGAGTCAGGGGAATAATGTATGAGTGGATAGATATTGTTCAAAAATGAATCTGCTAGAAAAGTCATGTTTAACATCTGTTTGTATATTAAGCGCTTTGAACTCAAGCGTAGTCCATATATGTGCTACAACTTCTAGTGTGCTGGACTGAATTGTGTGTTGCTAATACTTCTAGTGCCGGTCTTTAATATGTAGAGGTCACACCACTTTCTCCGTAATCTCGTATACTCTCGTAAGTAACGTGACGTTGCGCAAGAATTGATAGCGGTTCTCTCCTCGTCGGTAACTTGAGATATATATATATATATATATATATATATATATATATATTATATATATATATATATACACACACACACACTAGCTGACCCCGGGCCCCGCTTCGCCCCAGCACCTGGTGGGGGCATCTCTTTAATTCATATAAGTAGTCATATAAGCTCCCGTTCCCGTTCCCGACTATCTGTCTGTCTGTCTGTCTGGCTGTCTGTCTGTCTGTCTGTCTGTCTGTCTGTCTGTCTGTCTGACCCGGTCCGGCATCGCCCAGCACCTGCTGGAGAGCCACGCATTTAATTCATATAAGTAGTCATATAAGTTCCCTTTCGCGACTATCTGTCTGTCACTCTGTCTGTCTGTCTGTCTGTCTGTCTGTCTGTCTGTCTGTCTGTCCCTCCCTCTCTGTCTGTCTGTCTGTTTGCCTGTCTGTCTAATCATTTATTGGTTGCAGTTAGAACAACCTTAGATAAGCGAAGACCAACTTACAAAAAGCATTAGAAAGAGCACTTGAAAGATCTTACATCTTCCCCCAACAATTAACTTGGATAAATGGAGCGGCGGAAGCAGCAGCAGCAGAAGAAGAAAAAGGAGGAGTAGCAGGAGGGAGGAGGACGAGGGAAGTGAAGGAGGGAGGAGGAGGAGGAGGGAGGAAAAGGGAGGCAGAGGGAGGAGGAGGGAGGATGAGGGAATTAGGAGGAGGAGGGGAGGAGGGGGAGGAAGGGGAGGAGGAGGGAGGAGGAGGTAGGAAGGAGGGAAGAGGAGGAAGAGGGAGGAGGAGGGAGGAGGAGGGAGGAGGGAGGAGGAGGAGGAGGGAGGAGGAGGGAGGAGGAGGAGGGAGGAGGAGGAGAGAGGAGGAGGAGGAGGGAGGAAGAGGGAGCAGGAAGGGAGGAGGAGGGAGGAGGAGGAGGGAGAAGGAGGAGGAGGGAGAAGAGAGGGGAGGAGGAGGGAGGAGAAGGAGGAAGATGGGAGGGGGAGGGAGAAGGAGGAGGAGGGAGAAGGAGAGAGGAGGAGGAGGGAGGAGGAGAATAAAGAAGAGGAGGAGATGAGGAGGGAGAGGGAGGAGGAGGGAGAGGGAGGAGGAGGGAGGATGAGGAGGGAGGAGGAAGAAGAGGGGAGGAGAAGGAGGAGTGAGGTGGAGGGTGGAGGAAGAGGAGGGAAGAGGTAGAGGGAGGAGGAGGGAAGAGGTAGTGGGAGGAGGAGGGAGGGGGAGAGAGGGAGGAGGAGGGAGGAGGAGGGAGGAGGAGGAGGGAGGAGGAGGGGGATAAGGGAGGAGGAGGAGGGAGGAAGATGGGGGGAGGAGGAGGGATGAGGGGGAGGAGGGAGGAGGAGGAAGTGAGGAGGAGAGAGGAGGAGGAGGGCGGAAGAAGAGGAGGGGTAGGAAGGAGGGGGGAGGAGGGAGGAGGAGGGAGCAGGAAGAGGGAGGAGGAGTGAGCGAAGATGGAGGAGGAGGGAGAGGGAGGAAGTGGAGGGGAGGAGGAAGAGGGTAGGAGGAGGGGAGAGGAGGAGGAGGAGGAGGAGGATTATAACGCATATGCCTGTAGATAACTGCAGCGAAAAGGTCCACCTATTTGAGAAATATGCAACAATTTTACATATATAGCAATGCCTATTAAAAGCTATGTCCCGTCGCTATATATATATATTATATATATATATATATATATATATATATATATATATATATATATATATATATATATATATATATATATATATATATTATAATGTAAATTAATATTAAGTAATATTAAGTAAATAACTGTTGGTGCACTAAACAAACTATGACAGTTGCCAGCGCGGGAATGAGAGGAAGACGTGTAGAAAATTTTATCACAATCGGATGGACCGTTCGCGAACGCATAAAGGACATACATACATACAGACATACATACAGACAGACGGATTCCGCCTTTTATATATATATAGATATATACATATGATAATGTAAACTACGACTTGACTTAAATCAACAAGTAGCAAGATTACAAAACTGCATTACATATACAATCCTAGATAAAACATAAGCAACGCACCCTCCTTTCTTCACGTGCTTCATCCATCTAAGACGATGCTAGTTGGTCTGTTGTCTGTTCGTGGCCTGTATCGTTACATCACATGCTGGCTATTTTCAGTACACGCTACAGTTGTTTACTCGGGTGCCCTTCAATGTTTGACAGTTGGGTATTATACTCCAGGCGAGGATGTAAGCTTTGTGATGTGTTTAATCCAGGTATAACACATTACATCATGGTTACGTGGCGAGGCTAGAGTATGGCTCGTATGGACCCGAGTGAGTTACAACACGTGACGTGGTTAGATGGGTGGTTATTATTAGCCATGGATTCTAGGTGACCGGTGTTGCTGAAGTATGACTCGTATGGATCCGAGTAGGAGTCGAACCCAGTGGTCGGCGGGGTTGAGGTATGGCTCGTATGACCATATATACCTTGGGGTGTAGCCTTGGTGGCCGAGTTGGCTATCGGGTTTGAGGTGGGACGTATGGGATAGGTGGAACCATTGCCGGAGTGTAAAGGTTAGGGGTGCAATGCTCTTCCATGGGGTTGCAGAATGGCCATATACAGGCGTCCATTCCTTGTTAAGCGACGGGGTGGCAAAGTGGCTAGCGAGGTGGTTGGGGTGGAATAGTGGTAGTCGAGTTGGACGGAATGGTAGCGGGATGGATCAGTGGATATATTGCGGAGTGGATATATATATATATATATATATATATATATATATATATATATATATATATATATATATATATATATATATATATATATATATCCATCTCTCTGAATAGTCCATAAGAATATTAAATCTTCATCGATATATTATGACACGGAAAATGCTATTTCAAGTCATTGAAATATCCCATTAAAGCAACATAACATGCAATCTTCATCATTTCAGATTGGTATGCACTACCTAAATAGTCGAAAATTACACAAAACTAATACAAGTGGATGCGCAGTTTAATTATTCACATTATATCAATGTTCAAATTCTATATAAAGCGGAATTTACGAGTCTACTTACGTCATAAGAAGAAAAATTTGAGAAGCCAAGATGTATAGACTCATAGACAGTGGATGGAATTAAAGATATTAGGGCCACCCACCCTCTCCACCCACCCTCTCCTCCCCCCCTCTCCTCCCCCGCGGGGTAGGGTCCACCCACCCTCTCCCTCCCGGGGGGTAGGGCCACCCACCTTCTCCCCCCCAGGGTAGGGCCATCCACCCTCTCCCACCTGGGGTCAGGCCACCCACCCTCTCCCCCCCGGGTCAGGGTCACCTACCCGCTCCCCCGGGGTAGGGTCACACACCCTCTCCTCCCGGGGTAGGGCCACCCACCCTCTCCCCCCGGGTAGGGCCACTCACCGTCCCCCCCCCCCGGATAGGGCCACCCACCCTCTCCCCCTGGGGTAGGCCCTCTCCCCCAGGGGTAGGCCCTCTCCCCCGGGGGTAGGCCCTCTCCCCCGGGGGTAGGGCCACCCGCCCTCTCCCCCGGTTGTAGGGCCACCCGCCCTCTCCCCCGGGGGTAGGGTCACTTTAGAAGAAAAATTTGAGAAGCCAAGATGTATAGACTCATAGACAGTGGATGGAAAATTTAAAGATATTAGGGCCACCCACCCTCTCCACCCACCTCTCATCCCCCGCGGGGTAGGTCCCACCCACCCCCTTCCCCCCCGGGGGGAGGGCCACCCACCTTCTTTCCCCCCCCCCCCCCAGGGTAGGGCCCTCTCCCCCCCGGGGGAGGCCACCCACCCTCTCCCCCGGTTTAGGGCCACCCGCCCTCCCCCCGGGGGTAGGGTCACTTTAGAAGAAAAATTTGAGAAGCCAAGATGTATAGATTCATAGACAGTGGATGGAATTAAAGATATTAGGGCCACTCACCCTCTCCCCCCGGGTAAGGCCACCCACCCTCTCCCCACGGGGGGTAGGGCCACCCTCTTTGAGAAAAGAGACCTCCACCCCCCTCCACTCCCCCTCTCCTCCCCCGGGGGGATAGGTCCACACACCCCTCCCTCCCGGGGAGGTAGGGCCACCCACCCCTCTCCCCGGGGGGAGGGCCACCCACCGCTCTCCCCCTCCCGGGGTAGGGCACCCCCGGGTAGACCCCCCCCCGGGTAGGGGGACCCACCCTCTCCCCCGGGGTAGGGTCCCCAAACCCCCTCCCCCCCGGGTAAGGGCCACCCACCCTCTCCCCCCGGGGGAGGGGCCCCCCACCCCTCCCCCGGGGGTAGGGCAACCCACCCCTCCCCGGGGGTAGGCCACCCACCCTCTCCCCCCGGGGGAGGGCCACCCACCCTCTCCCCCCCGGGGGAGGGCCACCCACCTCTCCCCCGGGGGGAGGGCCACCCACGCCTCTCCCCCCGGGGGGAGGGCCACACCCCCCCCTCTCCCCGGGGGTGGGGCCCCCCACCCTCTCCCCCGGGGTAGGGCCCCCCCCCCTCTCCCCCGGGGGAGGGACCCACCCCCCGGGG
>JACEFZ010016338.1:0-25591 GCA_014155875.1 Cepaea nemoralis
AGTTTTTGTTATTTGTTTGTTTCTAGGTCCTTCATTGTTCATGGCTTTCACTAGTTTCCATAGTTTGTTTCCATCCCTGTCAAAATTCAGGTTTTCTGTTTTTTCCCTCCAACAATCTCTTGTTGTTTGATTTACTGTTCTTTTATATTTTGCTGAGATGGCTTTGAGAGAGATGTTTGCTTCAATTGTTTGTTCTCTCTCTGCTGTCTTCCTGGCATCTTCAACTTTGTCCTCCAAACTTTGTAGTTCTTCAGTCCAGTATGGTTTGTAATTTTTCCTCGCTCCTCTTGGAATGGACTCAGTGGCTGCCTGTATTATCGCTCTGTTTAGACTTTCCACCATTTGCTTTATGTTGCCATATCGTGTATTTATGTTTTCACAATATTTGTCTGTTAGTATGGCAAATCTGTCCCAATCTGCTCGTTTGTAATTCCAGCGGGGCAAGGGCTTTTGCTCCTGTGGAACATACTCCATATTCATTTCAAGCTTGATTGGTCTGTGGTCACTACCTGCTAATTGGTCCAGCACATGGCGATCGATTTTGTGGAGGATGTCTCCTGTGCAGAAAGCTAAGTCTGGAGTAGAAGTGGTAAGCCATCTTCTGGAGTAGAAGCTCGGTGTGTCATCCGCTTTGTTGAGTAGATGGAGATTTGAGTCTATTTCCCAGTCCTCCAATTCATCTCCTCTTTTGTCAGTATCTGGGTATCCCCATCTTTCTGAATGGCTATTAAAGTCTCCGACAATAATGCAGTTTGTGTCAGTTATTTTCATGTTTGAGAGTGTAAGGTCCTTATCTGCTGGGCTATACAGATTGTAGATTCTTATTTTCACGTCCTTTATCATTATATCAACACCTATAATTTCCGTTTGGTTGTTAGAGATCACAGATACTTCGCTGCAAGGTATTGTATTTCGTGTAAGTATTAGAACTCCTCCTTTGTGTCCTTCGCGGTCGAAACGTGTGGCCTGATATCCTCTGACTGAGAATTTGTGATTGGCGTTGAGGTGTGTCTCTTGAATGTTTGGTTTGTTTCTATGACCACTAAATATCGCGTACTTACAGTAGGGGCTGATGTGTTTTTGTGTACATCGGCGGTGATTGTGAAGATTGTAGCTTCAGGCTGATGGTCCTTGCCAATAGGGGAGAATTGGTTGTTTTATTATGTGTGGTGACCAGGCATTTGCCTGTCGTGTCACAGGAATTGTTACAATGTTTTTTTTTCAAATTCAAGGATGACTACATATGTCCTAGTGGGTAGCACCGATGTGAATTTGATTGTTGGTTTTGTTGTTGTTACAGGGGAGTGGCATATTAAGTGAATGCCTATATTGACGTTGTTTTATTAATTGTGGTGCCCCTAAGTATTGCACCCATTGATTGATGATTTTGTTTTCTGGGGAATCCCCGGCATGCCAGGTATTGAACTGTTTTTATTGATAATATTAGTTGGTCACTATTTTGTTATGATGCACGTCAGAAGACGAACAAGATTTAACTGCCTTATGCACTGGGAGAGCAGGGGATGCAACCAGTATTTGTTATATTATTATTAATATTTGGGGTGGAAGTTCCAAAAAGAGTTTTTCACCTTAGGCGTCCAATATTGTTTATGAGGGATGTCAGATGCGGAGCCAGGGCTTTATGACGGTATATTGATGGTGGGACCCATCAACTTTTGGTAGGTGGGTATGAGACAGTAGGGAAAGTGGTTTTCACATACTGCCTCAGTTTACTAGAGGGCAATGACTGGAATGATTTTGAGACAGAAAGTTCACCGTCCAGTATAAGTTCAAAATTAATGGGTGACCGGGCGCTGACTTGATCATGGCCTGCTAACCGAGAGTTTACCTTTCGTTGTTAATGGAATGAGAAATTCAGGAAACATGAAACCAAAACTTAGCATAGGCTTTGTCGGGAACTGTCAGTTTGGGCAAGAAATACAACGGAGGGGCAGATTTATAGCAGTGGGGATGTGCTTGAGCTGGGAAATCTAATTTAAAGAGCATGAACTCAAACAAGGACGATAAACTCAGGACCATGAACTTCAGAGACAATGTAGATTTGGGTTAATGATATGATGGTAGTATGCAAATTAAGCAGGGTACGCGAAGTACTGATTGGATGACAAGGGACAGCGACGTCACGTGATTCTAGAAAGGCGCCAACTCGAGAAGTAATATATACGTTGGATCCAGTCAGTTTAGACAGTGTGGAACGAGCAAGAGTGCGGTAGCAACAGATCCGAGGGCTGGGCGGTCGCCCAGCCCAGCAGGAAGTGTGAGTTGGGAACTTCAGCAATGGTGATGTCTAAATCCCAGGCTGTTTAGTGTCTAAGAAGATGGAGGGGCAGTATTAAAGACGGAAGAGATGCACATATCACAGTTTCGTCTGGACTGCCGAAGTAAAGTAGGATGGTCAAGGATCTGTGAACCATTTATTCCAGATAGATAAATCTGATGGAGTGGAACGCAAATTCCGAGGATCACAAAATGGCGTGCAAGCCATTTGAGAAGGACTGTTGGCTAAAGAGCACTCAGTAGTTGCGGATGATGGCTAAACGTCACACAGGACGACCATAACCAGGGACACTGCGGTTGGAACCACACAGGAGACTGTCAAATACAACTGGAAACCGGTGGTGGGATCCACGGCAAACGAGGTTGAAGAGGGCAATCGCATTTCAAATATGGGACCCAGATGATCAACGGGACGACAGAAGAAGAATACATTGTCTGGGTAAACAGTTACCCGCTGAACAAGTTGGATGGGAGCGAATTAGATCCCTGGGTATATGGATTGATGGATCAATCTGTGGATCAATGGGTGTTTGGGCTGAATACATGTACCACTGATAAGCCTACGGAGAGATAGTTATGAAACAAAGGACGGTGTAACTCCTAGATTTAGTCCTTTTCTTCATGCGGTTAGGAGGTGATAGTAGGTAATAATTCCCTAACATCTGGTTGTATAGTTTATTACATTATCTACCCCCCCCCCCTTTGTGGCGTCATGCAGTATTGTGTTGTTTTTTGGAGTCGATTATACGTAGATGTGTCTTCAATGCATGTACTGGTTACTTTATGTGATTATGCTGTAGATTGTCACTCTGTTACTGTTCAGAAGAAAATAAATATGTTTGAGTTGCCTTTTATTTCGACTTGTCAGTCTGAAGTAATATAATTTAGAGTAGCTTAGAGACCTTATGAGGCTGTACCTCTCTTCTATAACCTGATAACATACACCACGAGACATTGATGGTGCAATAGTAATTAACTATTGTTCTCACGCGGAGACACGAACCTCTATCTGTCGTATCCCTTACTCTCATCCTTTTTCTCCTTCTCTCTCTCTCTCTCTCCCTTGTTCTCTCTCTTCGTCTTTCTTTACTATCAAAGGTAGTGTGTAGTAGGCAGAGTTCGACTGAGGAACGAACTTTTAGGCTTCACACTATTTATATCGTTTCCCTCAATAATTCCCTCTTCTTTCTCTCCTCTCTCTCCTCCCTACTCTCTCTCTCTTCTTCCTCTTCTTTCCTCTTGATCACACCTCAATAAATGTTACATGCTGATTTAATGTTAAACCCTGGAAAACAATTAGACTCCATTATCTGTAATTAAATCTGGCACGCCATTGCATTTTGTGAAGCCAAAAACATTTAGCGCCATTAAAGCAAACATCACAAATTCGCTTCGTGGGTTACTCACACGGCAGCTGGAGTATCGACAACACATTCTGTTGATATATCAAGAATCGACCACGTCCATAAGGTGTCTCAACAATGCTTCAACTGTGTGTGGCAGTTTGTCTTCCATTAATCGATTGTGATGTGGAATCAACTAAGTCCATCTGTGATGCCGGGTGCATCGAAAACAGCTTTCGGAGGGGGCCCTGATTGGGGTAGCTCTGTCGTTCATTATTGGTCGCGGATGTCACGTGGTCTGAGGTTTTAGCATCCATAGGAAAAGCAAATAGTGCCGTACCGCGTCTATGTGAATTGAGTCGTAGTATTAAATGGATAATTTGTAGGTGTTGGGGAGTCTACTGTTGAGTTGTTGTGTTTTGGATGGGTGTTGTTGAGTGCCGAATGTTGTGAAAAGAAGTTCTGTACTTTGTAATTTAATGTTGTGTGGATTTGCTACTTAAGGTTACTGTTGCGTTTTGTTGTGTAAACATATTGTTGTGGTTTTATGTTGTGTATGCACACTTTTGAATGAATATTGTGTGTGAGTAGAAAGTTGTGTTGCTCTGTTGTGTAAGGGTAATGTTCTCTTGTTATATTGTGAAAACACACTGTTGAGAGATTGTATTGTGTAAAATTACTGTTGCGTGAGTGAGTGAGTGAGTGAGTTATTTAGTTAGTTAGTTAGTTAGTTAGTTAGTTAGTTACTTAGTTAGTTAGTTAGTTAGTCGACAGACCATCCTCAATGCACATTCAGTCCATAAGTGCTCGGATCCCCTCCTCAGCAAATCCCGCAGCGTGTAGCGGCTCACGACACCAGTTCTGTGTTGGTTTATCAATCTTCTTTGGCTTCCTGCGTAGTGTTCTTAGCTTATGTAACATTCATAGAACTCAAACAGTGGAGTTAGTTGTATCCGCTTTCAGTACATCATTGCTGAAGTAACATTTATACAACTGAAGCAGTGGCATGTTGCTGTACCCAGCTTTCAGCATATCATTGCTGATGTAACATTTATAGAACTGAAGCAGTGACAAGTTGTTGTACCCAGCTTCCATCTCGTCGCTGTGCTGCTGAATGACGTCATGTTGCAGGTTATCAGATACATCAGCTGAATGACGTCATGTTGCAGGTTATCAGACATATCAGCTGAATGACGCCATGTTGCAGGTTATCAGGCATATCAGCTGAATGACGTCATGTTGCAGGTTATCAGACACATCAGCTAAATGACGTTATGTTGCAGGTTATCAGACACATCAGCTGAATGACGTCATGTTGCAGGTTATTAGACGTATCAGCTGAATGAGTTCATGTTGCAGGTTATCAGACACATCAGATGAATGACGTCATGTTGCAGGTTATCAGACACATCAGCTGAATGACGTCATGTTGCAGGTTATCAGACACAGCAGCTGAATGACGTCACGTTGCAGGTTATCAGACACATCAGTTGAATGACGTCATGTTGCATGGTTATCAGACATATCAGCTGAATGACGTCATGTTGCAGGTTATCAGACACATCAGCTGAATGACGTCATGTTGCAAGTTATCAGACACATCAGCTGAATGACGTCATGTTGCAGGTTATCAGACACATCAGCTGAATGACAGTCATGTTGCAGGTTATCAGACACAGCAGCTGAATGACGTCACGTTGCAGGTTATCAGACACATCAGTTGAATGACGTCATGTTGCATGGTTATCAGACACATCAGCTGAATGACGTCATGTTGCAGGTTATAAATCAGACACGAATGCGTCAGTTGCAGGTTAAGACACATCAGACGCATGTCAGGTTATCAGCAAAGGTAAGACGTCATGTTCAGTTAACTCAGCTGAATGACGTCATGTTCAGGTTATCAGACATAGCTGAATGACGTCATGTTGCAGGTTATCGACAATCAGCGAATGACGTCATGTTGCAGTTATCAGACAATAGCTGAATGACGTCATGTTGCAGGTTATCAGACACATCACAATGACGCATGTTGCAGGTTACAGACACAAGGAATGCGCATGTTGCAGGTTTCAGACAATCACTAATGCGTCATGTTCAGGTTTCAGACACATAGCGAATGAGTCATGTTGATTTCAGACACTCAGCTGAATGACGTCATGTTGCAGGTTATCAGACACATCATAATACGTCATGTTGCAGGTTTAGACAACAGCTGAATGACGTCATGTTCAGGTTATCAGACACAAGTGAAGACGTCATGTTAGGTTATCAGACAATCAGCTGAAGACGTCATGTTGCAGGTTATCAGACACATCAGCTGAATGAGTCATGTTCATTTCAGACACACAGCTGAATGATCATGTTGCAGGTTATCAACACACAGCTGAATGAGTCATGTTAGGTTATCAGACAAGCAGCTGAATGACGTCAGTTGGTTATCACAACACTGAAGACGTCATGTAGTTATCAGACACAAGCTGAATGACTTGTAGGTTATCAGACACATCAGCTGATGACGTCATGTTGCAGGTATCAGACACATCAGGAATGACGTCATGTTGGGTTATCAGACACAACGAATGACTCATGTTGCAGTTTCAGACACAGAGCAATGACGTCAGTTGAGGTATCAGACACAACTAACTCATGTTGGTTATCAGAACATCAGTGAATGAGTCAGTTGCAGGTTATCAGACATCACTGAATGAGTCATTTGCAGGTTATCAGACAACAAAGCATTGAGTTATAGCAATCAGCAATGACGTCATGTTGAGGTTCAGCACATCAGCGAATGACGTCATGTTGCAGTTATAGACACATCACTGAACATTTGCGGTTCAGACACATCATGAATCGATGTTGCAGTTAGTCAGTATTTTTTTTTCAGACACATCAGCTGAATGACGTCATGTTGCAGGTTATCAGACGTATAAGCTGAATGAGTTCATGTTGAAGGTTATCAGACACATCAGCTGAATGACGTCATGTTGCAGGTTATCAGACACATCAGCCGAATGACGTCATGTTGCAGGTTATCAGACACATCAGCTGAATGACGTCATGTTGCAAGTTATAAGACACATCAGCTGAATGACGTCATGTTGCAGGTTATCAGACACATGAGGTGAATGACGTCACGTTGCAGGTTATCAGACACATCAGCTGAATGACGTCATGTTGCAGGCTATCAGACACATCAGCTGAATGACGTCATGTTGCAGGTTATCAAACATATCAGCTGAATGACGTCATGTTGCAGGTTATCAGACACATCAGCTGATTGACGTCATGTTGCAGGTTATCAGACACATCAGCTGAATGACGTCATGTTGCAGGTTATCAGACACATCAGCTGAATGACGTCATGTTGCAGGTTATCAGACACATCAGCTGAATGACGTCATGTTGCAGTTATCAGACACATCAGCTGAATGACGTTCATGTTGCAGGTTATCAGACACATCAGCTGAATGACGTCATGTTGCAGGTTATCAGACACATCAGCTGAATGACGTCATGTTGCAGGTTATCAGACACAGCAGCTGAATGACGTCACTGTTGCAGGTTATCAGACACATCAGCTGAATGACGTCATGTTGCAGGTTATCAGACACATCAGCTGAATGACGTCATGTTGCAGGTTATCAGACACATCAGCTGAATGACGTCATGTTGCAGGTTATCAGACACATCAGCTGAATGACGTCATGTTGCAGGTTATCAGACACATCAGCTGAATGACGTCATGTTGCAGGTTATCAGACACATCAGCTGAATGACGTCATGTTGCAGGTTATCAGACACATCAGCTGAATGAACGTCACTGTTGCAGGTTATCAGACCACATCAGACCTGAATGGACGTCATGTTGCAGGTTATCAGACACATCAGCTGAATGACGTCATGTTGCAAGTTATATAAAGACCACATCAGCTGAATGACGTCCATGTTGCAGGTTATCAGAACATGAGGTGAATGACGTCACGTTGAGGTTATCAGACACATCAGCTGAATGATCCGTCATGTTGCAGGTTATCAGACACATCAGCTGAATGACGTCATGTTGCAGGTTATCCAAACACATCAGCTGAATGGCGTCATGTTGCAGGTTATCAGACACATCAGCTGAATGACGTCATGTTGCAGGTTATCAGACACATCAGCTGAATGACGTCATGTTGCAGGTTATCAGAACACATCAGCTGAATGGACGTCATGTTGCAGGTTATCAGACACATCAGCTGAATGACGTTCATGTTGCAGGTTATCAGACACATCAGCTGAATGACGTCATGTTGCAAGTTATCAGACACATCAGCTGAATGACGTCATGTTGCAGGTTATCAGACACATCAGCTGAATGACGTCATGTTGCAGGTTATCAGACACATCAGCTGAATGACGTCATGTTGCAGGTTATCAGACACATCAGCTGAATGACGTCATGTTGCAGGTTATCAGACACATCAGCTGAATGACGTCATGTTGCAGGTTATCAGACACATCAGCTGAATGACGTCATGTTGCAGGTTATCAGACACATCAGCTGAATGACGTCATGTTGCAAGTTATCAGACACATCAGCTGAATGACGTCATGTTGCAGGTTATCAGACACATCAGCTGAATGACGTCATGTTGCAGGTTATCAGACACATCAGCTGAATGACGCCATGTTGCAGGTTATCAGACACATCAGCTGAATGACGTCATGTTGCAGGTTATCAGACACATCAGCTGAATGACGTCATGTTGCAGGTTATCAGACATTCAGCTGAATGTCGCCATGTAACAGGTTATCAGACACATCAGCTGAATGACGTCATGTTGCAGATTATCAGACAAATCAGCTGAATGACGTCATGTTGCAAGTTATCAGATATTCAGCTGAATGACGCCATGTAACAGGTTATCAGACACATCAGCTGAATGACGTCATGTTGCAGATTATCAGACACATCAGCGGAATGACGTCATGTTGCAAGTTATCAGACATTTAGCTGAATGGCGCCATGTTGCAGGTTATCAGACACATCAGCTGATTGACGTCATGATGCAGGTTATCAGACACATGAGGTGAATGACGTCATGTTGCAGGTTATCAGACACATCAGCTGAATGACGTCATGTTGCAGGCTATCAGACACATCAGCTGATTGACGTCATGATGCAGGTTATCAGACACATGAGGTGAATGACGTCATGTTGCAGGTTATCAGACACATTCAGCTGAATAACGCCATGTTGCAGGTTATCAGACACATCAGCTGAATGACGTCATGTTGCAGGTTATCAGACACATCAGCTGAATGACGTCATGTTGCAGGTTATCAGACGTATCAGCTGAATGAGTTCATGTTGCAGGTTATCAGACACATCTGCTGAATAACGTCATGTTGCAGGTTATCAGACACATCAGCTGAATGACGTCATGTTGCAGGTTATCAGACACATCAGTTGAATGACGTCATGTTGCATGGTTATCAGACACATCAGCTGATTGACGTCATGTTACAGGTTATCAGACACATCAGCTGAATGACGTCATGTTGCAAGTTATCAGACACATCAGCTGAATGACGTCATGTTGCCGGTTATCAGACACATCAGCTGAATGACGTCATGTTGCAGATTATGAGACATATCAGCTGAATGACGTCATGTTGCAGGTTATCAGACACATCAGCTGAATGACGTCATGTTGCAGATTATCTGACACATCAGCTGAATGACGTCATGTTGCAAGTTATCATACATTCAGCTGAATGACGCCATGTTGCAGGTTATTAGACACATAAGCTGATTGACGTCATGTTGCAGTTTATCAGACACATCAGCTGATTGACGTCATGTTGCAGGTTATCAGACACATCAGCTGAATGACGTCATGTTGCAGGTTATCAGACACATCAGCTGAATGACGTCATGTTGCAGGTTATCAGACACATCAGCTGAATGACGTCATGTTGCAGGTTATCAGACACATCAGCTGAATGACGTCATGTTGCAGGTTATCAGACACATCAGCTGAATGACGTCATGTTGCAGGTTATCAGACATAGCAGCTGAATGACGTCACTGTTGCAGGTTATCAGACACATCAGCTGAATGACGTCATGTTGCAGATTATCAGACAAATCAGCTGAATGACGTCATGTTGCAAGTTATCAGACATTCAGCTGAATGACGCCATGTTGCAGGTTATCAGACACATCAGCTGAATGACGTCATGTTGCAGATTATCGGACACATCAGAGGAATGACGTCATGTTGCAAGTTATCAGACATTTAGCTGAATGGCGCCATGTTGCAGGTTATCAGACACATCAGCTGATTGACGTCATGATGCAGGTTATCAGACAAATCAGCTGAATGACGTCATGTTGCAAGTTATCAGACATTCAGCTGAATGACGCCATGTTGCAGGTTATCAGACACATCAGCTGAATGACGTCATGTTGCAGATTATCGGACACATCAGCGGATGACGTCATGTTGCAAGTTATCAGACATTTAGCTGAATGGCGCCATGTTGCAGGTTATCAGACACATCAGCTGATTGACGTCATGATGCAGGTTATCAGACACATCAGCTGAATGACGTCATGTTGCAGATTATCAGACACATCAGCTGATTGACGTCATGTCTCAGATTATCAGACACATCAGCTGAATGACGTCATGTTGCAGGTTATCAGACACATCAGCTGAATGACGTCATGTTGCAGGTTATCAGACACATCAGCTGACTGACGTCATGTTGCAGGTTATCAGACACATCAGCTGAATGACGTCATGTTGCAGGTTATCACACACATCAGCTGAATGACGTCATGTTGCAAGTTATCAGACACATCAGCGGATTGACGTCATGTTGCAGGTTATCAGACACATCAGCTGAATGACGTCATGTTGCAGGTTATCAGACACATCAGCTGAATGACGCCATGTTGCAGGTTATCAGACACATCAGCTGAATGACGTCATGTTGCAGGTTATCAGACACATCAGCTGAATGACGTCATGTTGCAGGTTATCAGACACATCAGCTGAATGACGTCATGTTGCAGGTTATCAGACATAGCAGCTGAATGACGTCACGTTGCAGGTTATCAGACACATCAGCTGAATGACGTCATGTTGCAGATTATCAGACAAATCAGCTGAATGACGTCATGTTGCAAGTTATCAGACATTCAGCTGAATGACGCCATGTTGCAGGTTATCAGACACATCAGCTGAATGACGTCATGTTGCAGATTATCGGACACATCAGAGGAATGACGTCATGTTGCAAGTTATCAGACATTTAGCTGAATGGCGCCATGTTGCAGGTTATCAGACACATCAGCTGATTGACGTCATGATGCAGGTTATCAGACAAATCAGCTGAATGACGTCATGTTGCAAGTTATCAGACATTCAGCTGAATGACGCCATGTTGCAGGTTATCAGACACATCAGCTGAATGACGTCATGTTGCAGATTATCGACACATCAGCTGAATGACGTCATGTTGCAAGTTATCAGACATTTAGCTGAATGGCGCCATGTTGCAGGTTATCAGACACATCAGCTGATTGACGTCATGATGCAGGTTATCAGACACATCAGCTGAATGACGTCATGTTGCAGATTATCAGACACATCAGCTGAATGACGTCATGTTGCAGGTTATCAGACACATCAGCTGATTGACGTCATGTTGCAGATTATCAGACACATCAGCTGAATGAGTTCATGTTGCAGGTTATCAGACACATCAGCTGAATGACGTCATGTTGCAGGTTATCAGACACATCAGCTGATTGACGTCATGTTGCAAGTTATCAGACACATCAGCTGAATGACGTCATGTTGCAGGTTATCAGACACATCAGCTGAATGACGTCATGTTGCAAGTTATCAGACACATCAGCTGAATGACGTCATGTTGCAGGTTATCAAACACATCAGCTGAATGACGTCATGTTGCAGGTTATCAGACACATCAGCTGCTTCCACAATGAACGGTGTAGCAAAAATGTCCATGTCTATTTGTTAACTGTCATGTCCTTAAATCTGTCATTAAATGCTTCAATGAGTTTCCTACATTCATCGCCATGTTCGACAGGGCTAGAACTCTTTCGGCCTTCCAGATTGGGGAAAAGGGGGTGGGGAGGAGAGATAATTAAGGGGGAGGGGGGGGTGTGACATGTCAAATAATGTCGCGGGTCTTGTTATACCGGACGCCGCGGCCCCTGCTACACAGCCAATAAAACGTTGCCTAACGTGAAAGGTTACTCCTGATCAGATTACCACATGTTTCTAATTCCCTTGACAGAATTATCCGTTAGCGAACCTTGACCTGTGCAAATACAAACAACCCCAGGTCTGAACGTGACTGTAATTAAACTGGGAACTCCGATAGCGCAGTGGCTAGCACGCTGGCAGGCCGCGTGGTCGGCATGTGTTCCAGTCTCCATCCAGTATGAGCATCTATAAAAATTTTGACCTGGGGTCTCTGATCGACTCAGCTTCACACTGGTGTCAGAAC
Organism: Cepaea nemoralis; assembly: GCA_014155875.1. Lineage (NCBI taxonomy): Eukaryota > Metazoa > Mollusca > Gastropoda > Stylommatophora > Helicidae > Cepaea > Cepaea nemoralis. Next base: position 12,180 of record JACEFZ010016338.1, read on the forward strand.
ATGACCCGGGCTCTCTGATCGACTCATCTTCACATTGATGTCAGAACATAAGATGGACTCTCTGATCGACTCATCTTCACATTGATGTCAGAACATGACCCTGCCTCTCTGATCGACTCAGCTTCACATTGATGTCAGAACATGAGCTGGACTCTCTGATCAACTCAGCTTCACATTGATGTCAGAACATGAGCTGGACTCTCTGATCGACTCAGCTTCACATTGATGCCAGAACTTGATCTGGACTCTCTGATCGACTCAGCTTCACATTGATGCCAGAACTTGATCTGGGCTCTCTGATCGACTCAGCTTCACATTGATGCCAGAACATGACCTGAGGAGTGATGGCGGTATGTGTGCTGTTGTCTGGGGAGCTCAGATTGACCTATAAACAAATGCGGCTTGCACCCGGAGCTGTGGGACGGCATCCTGGACTGGGACACCTGGAGCTGTGGGTCGGCATCCGAGGACTGGGACACCTGGAGCTGTGGGTCGGCATCCAGGACTGGGACACCTGGAGCTGTGGGTCGGCATCCAGGACTGGGACACCTGGAGCTGTGGGTCGGTCTAAGGACTGGGACACCTGGAGCTGTGGGTCGGCATCCTGGACTGGGACACCTGGAGCTGTGGGTCGGCATCCTGGACTGGGACACCTGGAGCTGTGGGTCGGCATACTTGACTGGGACACCTGGAGCTGTGGGTCGGCATCCTGGACTGTGACATCTGGAGCTGTGGGTCGGCATCCTGGACTGGGACACATGGAGCTGTGTGTCGACATCCTGGACTGGGACACCTGGAGTCGGCATCCTGGACTGGGACACCTGGTGCTGTGGGTCGGCATCCTGGACTGGGACACCTAGAGCTGTGGGTCGGTATCCGGGACTGGGATACCTGGAGTCGGCATCCTGGGCTGGGACACCTGGAGCTGTGGGTCGGCATCCTGGATTTGGACACCTGGAGCTGTGGGTCGGCATCCTGGACTGGGACACCTGGAGTTGTGGGTCGGCATCCTGGACTGGGACACCTGGGGTCGGCATCCTGGACTGGGACACTTCAGCTGTGGGTCGGCATCCAGGACTGGGACACATGGAGCTGTGTGTCGGCATCCTGGACTGGGACACCTGGAGTCGGCATCCTGGACTGGGACACCAGGAGCTGTGGGTCGGCATCCTGGACTGTGACACCTGGAGCTGTGGGTCGGTATCCTGGACTGTTACATCTGGAGTCGGCACCCTGGGCTGGGACACCTGGAGCTGTGGGTAAGCATCCTGGCCTGGGACACCTGGAGCTGTGGGTCGGCATCCTGGACTGGGACACCTGGAGCTGTGGGTCGGCATCCTGGACTGGGACACCTGGAGCTGTGGGTCGGCATCCTGGACTGGGACACATGGAGTCGGCATCCTGGACTGGGACACCTGGAGCTGTGGGTTGGCATCCTGGACTGGGACACCTGGAGCTGTGGGTCGGCATCCTGGACTGGGACACCTGGAGTCGGCATCCTGGACTGGGACACCTGGAGTCGGCATCATGGACTGGGACACATGGAGTCGGCATCCTGGGCTGGGACACCTGGGGCCAAACACGATATGAGGCTTCTGATCGTCAGAAGGGTTTCCTCCCCCCTCTCCCCCCCCCCCCCCCCCCAGTAAATGGTTCGGTCCATTTACCTTCCTGACACTCTCAGAGATGGAGTGCAGGCCGTCCGTGTCATGACTGCCAGAAGTCTTGCGTATCTATGGAGACTGTTTTCCCTTATCGATTTCACTAAGTGTGCCTGCCCAGAGGTTATACCACACTCGGGGTGGTGGGGGGGGGGGGGGGGAGAGGGGGAACATTGAGCACCCGGGACATACCAACATCGACACTGCGCTGTAACTATGCCGTGGGAAAGCCAGCTTCTTCCCCAGGCAGTCTTCGCCTCTGTAATGGTGGTTAACTATTTCCGCGACAGTAGACGTCAGTTGCTGCTGCGTTGCCTTCTTCATGACCCGTTCACGGATTGCGGATCCAGCCTCCTTACGCTCCCAGCGGAAGCCAGCTCTTCATCTGGGCTCACTTTATTAAGACACGGGTCTCCCCTTGACCCTCGCCATCGCTGAGGGGTGTGGTCCTTGCAATATGTACTACTCTACCACAAGCGGTCGTTGTTGGCACCTGGCTACAGAGGTCCGACTTTGGCTGACATTTCTGATTCAGGTGATCGCTACACCCAGTTTGGGTGCCCTGCTCTTCCATTGTGGGGATGGTTCCGGGGTCGACACGAGACCGTGGCTGTTGTTTCGATCTCATTATGATGATTGTAGTCTTCTGGAGAGGTTTTTGTGTTACTGAGGTTGTTCTTCTTGAGAGACGGTGACTAACATTGCAGGCAATGTTGAACCATTTACTGTGTATCCTTGTCCCACTCCGTATTACGCTTGCTTCATAGCCAGCCCAGGGTCTTCTCCGCTGCCTCCCCAGTCTTTTAAGTGCTCAAGTTCCTGCTTGTCCCGTCACGCCTGCTTGTTTCACCGCGTTGAATGCAGAGTTGGTAACAAGGCCTCTGGTGCTTATATCAACGGCGAAAAGGACTGACGGTATGTCCTTCTTGTCTCAGGCGTTGCGACCATTTCACTGTATTTCTCCATCTAATAGCTGTGCTGTTCCTCCACTCTTGACTTGAACGGAACAGTCAGCTCGATTAGTACTTGCTGTTGAGTCAACGGAGAGCACATTACCTATGTTTGGCTGCAGATGAAACTTCAGGATTTCCGCTGAGTATTTGTCACGGCCCTGCAGGTCTACTGTCAGCTCCCTGTCTTCAGCGTCCCCGAGGATGGATGGTAGGGTATCGTGGCAGTCGACTCTACTGTTCGACTTTAGTCCAGCTTTTACGAAGCGTATCCACCCTGTTTTGGCAACAGTCCCCTTGTTTGCCTGGAGTCTTGCTACATCCACTATGGCTGCCAGTTCGGTGAGAACCTTGTTGTGGCGTCACGTGAATCAGCCTTGCCCAAGGGTCGCCTGCACGCAGACAGCACGTGTTCTACGGTCTGTGCCCTCTTGGTCTGCGTGTTGCTGTACAGGGGACATGTTGGGTCTTCGGATAAACTCCAAACAGGTTAACTGCTGATGACAGGAAGTCGTCAAGTGATCTGACAAGGAAGCTTATTCTCAACGGTGGCAGGCGCCATATGTCGTTCCTGGAGAGGGATTTCTGCTGAGTTCCTTCCCATGACACCCACTGCCATTACCCCGGCTGCTGCATCGCCTTCCGCACTCGCTTCTCGTCCTCGCGGAACTCCTTGACTACCATGTCTCTGCGCTGCCTGGCCGACGCCTTAGACCACCCTTGCGTGTGGCTTTGGTAGCCATAGCCTTGTTGTTGGACTGAGTCCGTCTTAGTAATTAAATCTACCAAAAATATATTTACTTAGTAAATAAATCAATAGAGAAAACCTTGACTTGGTAATTAAATTAACTGAGAAAAACAACACTGAAGGCGACCTTGAACTAGTGAGAGCGCGGCAGAAAAGGATGACTCAGCGAGAAGCCAAGAGGTGGTATAAAATTAATGTACCGTCAGGGAGCGCATCTTGAACGCCTGCTCCAGGGGATGGCAGGACAATGGGGGTTGACCCCAGCAGCCAGAAACAACAAGGGCATCTGTCGTCGGCTTGATCTGTTAGTGAATCAAGGACGTGATGTGCCACCAAAGCTCGCCATTGTGGTCATTCAATAAAACGGCGCAGGTTTGTGAAATATTTACTCCGGCTGTTGAATAATTAATGCAGCTTGGGAAGTGTATCGTGTTCCACAACTTGTTTACATACAGATCGTCAATCAATCAGAACCGTCTTCGCAGTGATGGTTGGCTGCAACAGATTTATGCCTCTCCCTCTGACTGCACACGCTGATACATTGCTTTCCGTCCATCTCCTGAACTGTAATTCCTAGTTGTATCATGGTGTACCTCGCGCTGGACTAACGTCATGGTTGTATGGTGTGGTCATATAAGAGCCTTAAATCTGTTCATGTGACCCAAGTATCTGATTTGTGTCATGGCATAGATTTGATGTTGTCGTGGTACAACATTGCAGACAATTATTCGTAGTTTGATCATGTATAAGTGACCGTTCAAAATATTCTGTTTTTACTTTAATATTCTCCATTGAATACATGACAAACCACAGAGTGACACATTGAATATAACAACGTAATATAACGCCGTACAAGTTTGACATGGTCTATTATCACGCTGACACGATTGTAATCACAGAATAATACATCTATACTTCACATAATCACATAGTCGTGCTATCACGTATACACTCGTCTAATAAAACTTATGAATGAATACAGATGATGGCAATAAAATGTTGTCATTGCCCACAACGAGCCTGGGCCGTCTCACCTCTAGCACGGTCTCAGCTCCGGTGTCTTGATTAGAAGATGCCTTTCTCTCCTGGCAGCGGTTGAAAGCGTGTTCTCCGCGCACAAGGCGATCCGCACTTTAAACCATGATAAGAGTGTGAGCTTTAGCCACCCACTCACTCTTGACACTCACCCTCGTCCTAAATAAAAATGGGTGGGATTTTCCAAATCTCATTCATGTTTCATGCATTCGTTTATTTATACATTCATTTTTTTTTAATTTTATTTTTTTTGCATATCCCTTACAGGACGTTGCAGTCAACACCAGCATTTTTCAGCTGCTATTGATGTACTAGGCAAGATTACATTCATACAATTCAGTAAATTAACCATAGATGTGTCCTCTCTGTTGGAGGTCAACCAAAATGTGACACTCTGACATAAATTACACATATGAAAAGCCTGTTTATGGTGTGAATTACATGTTTATCACATTGAAGAAATTTTACTAGAATACATTGCATTTAATATTTAACTTACTAAATATAATCATTTAATTACAAGATCAGACTGTATACACAGGAGGAACAAATTTGCACCTGCTTGGTACAGTAGCAGAACAAAGACAGCCTGTCGGAGACGTCACTTGTCATACGCCCTCCATAAACACACAGCACCTCCATCGCGCTGGAAGCACCCAGGAGACAGCCGAAACCAGCAACATGCCAGGAGAACTCATTAAGAAACAGCGTCATGACTTGACCTGCAGGCTCTAGTTTGTATTCAGTCAGGCAGACAGGTGATTGGCCGCCCAGGAGGGTTTTGCAACCCAACTTGCCTGCAGAGGGAGACGCCTACATATCGTATAACTGCAGCAGCAGCGCCAGTCTCCGGGTGTCAGGCACAATGCATTGCTCAAATAATAAAACAATATAAAATAACACAAAGTAATGCAACTTTACAGAACACAATTACGGACAACACAGGATATTGCGGCGACTAGCCTTCCTCAGCAAGCAAGTACATTCACAAAACACAACATATAATGACGGAGAAGACCCTCCTGTGACTATATTAAGGCATAAGAACGAGATGAGAAGAATGAAAGGATGATAAAATGAGACCAAGATAAGTTAAAATTTTAAAAAAATTGCTACTTAGCTGAGAATCTCAAGCTATTCTACGTAATAAACTCTTAGCTGAGAATCTCAAGCTATTCTACGTAATAAACTTTTAGCTGAGAATCTCAAGCTATTCTACGTAATAAACTTGTGTTTGTTCTCAAATGTTCATGTTCTCTTCATTGTTCTCAGTTTGTATTTCATCCTGTCATTCTCATCCCGATTATACGAAGACATTATTCTAGCTCTGGCACTGTGTATTATGTGAATTGTCTTTGCTCAAGTTCTACCATCATGGCCAGGTCATTAGATTTAACGGAGTCCTTAGCCACAGAGAGGAAGTCAGTCTGACACAGATATCAGTAACAATCAATTCACAACAAATCGACGTTGAACAGCGGTAGCAACCCCTGGCTCGGTTGTTTCCACGAGAACTCACACAAAGCACGGAGATCTCGGACAGCTGCAGTTTCACTCAAGTGGAGGGAGGGGCAAGCCAGTGTCAGGACTCACATGTCGTGTCAGCAGTGGGTCGGACAGCCCTGGATGGAGACATCAAGTGGGTATGTCTATTTTGTGCTGGAGGGAATTTAGGGTCTTCTTATCAGTGTGGGGAACATCAAGGGGGTATGTCTTATAGTGCTGGTAGCTCAATGGGTCTTCTTTTCACGGTGGAGACACTTATGTGGTTGTTTTTTTTCATGTCTATAACATCAATGTGGCATTCTTTTTAAGCTGGAGGGAAATTTTTGCATTCTTTTATGTCGGAGGGACCAAATGTTCTGTCTTATCATGTGCAAACACCCGTTGGGCTGTCTTATCTTGTGGGTGGGACATCTTATTTCATGTCTTACTGTGTGGATGGAACACAAGTGGTTTTTGTCTTATCATTTTTGATGGAGACATCAAGTGTGGTCATGTCTTATCACGTGCTGCTAAAGCTCCTTCCATGACCGCTTCTCTCCTACACCTGGATGGAGACACTTCATGTGTGGTCATGTCTTATCATCATAATCATGTGCCATACCGGTAAGCGTGGGCAGTGATGTTTTGCAATCTCACTCGATCGTCAGAATCGTGGACCAGCTCCGTGTTCTTGTCTCGACCATACAATGTGACCAAACCATCCACGTATTTACTTCTCTGTCCTCCCCTTATTCTCTTGCCCTCGATCTTGCCAGGTGTCACCTCTCATCGCATCTCACCATGTTCCTCTTGTAACTTGCGGTGTCGAGGTGAAGTATAAACAGCGGGAGAGTGCCCGCTTATGGGGTTCATATATTACCATGGACTGTGTTATTCCCTGTGCCCATCGTTTACGTGGTCGGCCTCTTCCTCTGCTTCCATCTGGTCTGTACATCATTGCTTGTTGTGGTACTCTGACCTAGGGGTTAACGTCTTTCTCCGTAATCCCATATATCCACGTGAGGAACATATCCTGAGTGAGAATCGGTAGCGGGTCTCACCGCGTTGGTAACCTTACGGGGTATGTGAGCCGGTCGCTCAGAAAGCAATAGCAAACTACTGAGCTAATCTTGCCAAGAAATCAACAATCAGCTGAAAGATGTTGATGTTGACAGCGATGTCCTGAAAAGGGATATGGGGGGCGGGGGGGGGGGGGGGGGGGGGGGACAAAAATATGAAGATCTCCCGCCGGCTTGCTAGGCTTGTCCCCAGGTTTAGGACAAAAATCTGACCATAGGGAGCCCATCCCCTATGGCGAGCCATATCCCTGTTAACCCATGGCCTCGCGGTCATGGTTTCCCAGTCTGCACCACGTGGAGGTCTGGTGTAGTCTGCGGGTCATCGGCAGGCTACTAAGTTCACTTTCACCCCTCCTGGGAGAGGCTAGCCGATCCTAACCCAGCTGGCTGCAGGGCCAGGCACAGTCCACACCTTGTAGACTAAGTTGTTACCATGTTCTCCCATGTATTTCTTCTCATAACGTACTGTCTACGTCTATTGTCTCTAATCAGTTTACGTCTGCTCATGCTTCTTCCATGGTCGCTTATCTCCTACCCCAAGGTGTCAGACGTGCGATATTTCTTGTATCGCTGGAGTAAACATATATCCTGCCTTACAGATGTTTTGTCAAGGTACAACCAAATCTAACACAATGCAGAAAAGAACACCAATAGTCTACAAGTAAACACAACAATTGAATATAAATAGACTAACAACAACGGTATTTAAATATAATCAAAATAGTAGAGACAAGAAAAACAAATATAGATGTGATATGTCAATGTAAAATTACCTCGGTAATTTGTGCGTGGCTTGCTTCGTGGCCTAGAGGTTATGACTTTTCTCCGTAATCTCGTATACTCTCGTCAGGTAACGTGATGACGGTTCAAATCAGCAGTGGTTCGAATCGCATCGGTAACTTACGGGGTATGTGAGCCGGCCGCTCAGAAAGCAATGGCAAACTACTGAACGTAATCTTGCCAAGAGATCAACATACAGCTGAAAGATGCTGGTGTTGACAGTCCTGTAAAAAGGATATGCTTAAAAAAAAAAAAAAAAATTGTGCGTGTGTTTCAGCTGTAAGGATTGTTATTTTGATAGACTTTTGTATAATACACATGACGTCATGCAGAGAAATATGCTGCCAATGTGTTGCTTGTGTCTGCACTTTTGGAACCATTAAAGTAGATCCCAATAGGGGAAATACAAGCAAGGTCACGACACAGGAACATTCTTCAAGATTGCCACCACAGCAAAAGAAGGAATAGTCGGGACGTTGTAGTTTGGTATATGAGTCACTATACATTCAACTGACAACTCTTTCAACACTTACTTCACACTGAATATATGCCTCCATTAGTCACCTATATGTATCATTTTTCACTCGGTGAGTGTGTGGATGAGTGAGTGTGTGTGTATGTGTGTGTGTGTGTGGGGGGGGTGAGTGTGTGGGTGAATGTGTAAGTATGGGTGAGTATGTGGGTGTGTGGGTGTGGGTGAGTGTGTGTGTGTCGGTGTGAGTGAGTGTGTGGTTGTGGGTGAGTGTGTGTGTGTGTGGGTGTGGGTGAGTGTGTGGTTGTGGGTGAGTGTGTGGTTGTGGGTGAGTATGTGTGTGTGTGTGTGGGTGAGTGTGTGGTTGTGGGTGAGTGTGTGGGTGTGGGTGAGTGCCAAATTGCTGCTGACAGCTGCACTTACTATATGGCAGTGAGTGTGTGGGTGTGGGTAAGTGTGTGGGTGTGGGTGAGTGTGTGGAGTGGGTGAGTGTGTAAGTGCGTTCCCCGTCGGGTGAACGAGACGTAGATGTAAGTCTGTTATTTGGAAATTATCATTTTTCATTGGCACCTTGCCGTCTTGACAGACGATAAGGGATGGAGTTATTGCCTCCCCATAGCACAAAGCCTTGGCTAAAATATAGAGATCATGTGTTGCCCATGCAACAGTCATATCTGACTAAGACCTGACACAATAGCAATATTAATAATGATAATAGAAATACACAACATGTAGTAAGCTTACAACAGATAATACCAACAATGAAATTATCAATAACTTTGAGCTTTTATATATTTTAGCATCTTTTGACAACCACTCAAGCAATGGAAACTGAATGGAAGAGTTGATGCTGTTTGGAAATTAAGTAACGATTATTAAAACAAGAAAAGAGCCCATCAGTGTGTGTGTGTGTGTGTGTGTGTGTGTGTGTGTGTGTGTGTGTGTGATAAAGAACGAGAGAGAGAAATAAAGAGAGAGAGAGAGAGAGAGAGAGAGAGAGAGAGAGAGAGAGAGGAGAGAGAGGAGAGAGAGAGAGAGAGATGCTATTCCATATTTGTTGTGTACCCTCATTTTTGTTTATCATTTTCAATGTCACTTGATTTTCACGCGTACAATATGAAAACTGTTGCACTGATTACTTCATTATGTTTATATCAATTTTAGGTAATATTACCCCACTGAATTGCATCAATATTTAAGTTACACAATGTATATTTATAACATTCTTTTCCATCTTTGTGTGGATGTTTTCTTGTTTATGTTTAGCTACTGTAGTGATTATTGTAGGAAGGAAGTGGGGTGTGGATGTTTTCGTTATGTTTAGCTCACTGTAGTGTATGTATATGTATGTAAGGAAGTGTGTGTGGATGTTTTCTTGTTTATGTTTATGCTCACTGTAGTGTATGTATATGTATGTAAGGAAGTGTGTGTGGATGTTTTCTTGTTTATGTTTATGCTCACTGTAGTGTGTGTGTATGTGTATGTAAGGAAGTGTGTGTGGATGTTTCCATGTTTATGTTTATGCTCACTGTAGTGTATGTATATGTATGTAAGGAAGTGTGTGTGGATGTTTTCTTGTTTATGTTTATGCTCACTGTAGTGTGTGTATATGTATGTAAGGAAGTGTGTGTGGATGTGCGACTGTGTGGATTTATAACTGTGTGAGTATTTATGTATTTGCCGGTCTCCCTGTCGAAGGGCTTAAGGACGCTGTTCGTAAACCCGTATACCCACGTACGAAACACAACTGCGCGAGATTAAGCAGCGGATCGTCTCGTGTTGGTATATTATGGAAAAGTATGTGAGCCGGTCGTTCAGAAAGCAATAGCAAACATTTGAACGCAAAACTTGCCAAGACATCAACAGTAGATGAAAAATGCTGGTGTTGACTGCAATGTCATGATATTTTTTTAAAAAAACATTTATGTATTTGCGTACGTGAAAGTATGTATGTGTCGATTATGAGTGCATGTGAAGGAGTGTACGTGTGTTCCTTGCTGTATGCATGAATAAAGATATATGGGCCATGTGAGAGAGAGATAGAGAGAGAGAGAGAGAAGAGAGAGAGAGAGAGAGAGAGAGAACTGATGACGAGAGAGACGAGATGAGAGAGAGAGAGAAGAGACAGACAGACAAGACAGATTCGAGAGAGAGACAGACAGACAGACAGATTAAGAGGAGAGAGAGGAGAGAGAGCGACAGATTAAGAGAGAGACGAGAGAGAGCGACAGATTAAGAGAAAGAGAGAGAGAGAGAGAGTGACAGATTAAGAGAGAGAGAGAGTGACAGATTAAGAGAGAGAGAGAGTGAAAGATTAAGAGAGGAGAGAGAGCGACAGATTAAGAGAGAGCGACAGATTAAGAGAGAGAGAGCGGCAGATTAAGAGAGAGAGAGTGACAGATTAAGAGAAAGAGAGAGAGAGAGAGAGTGACAGATTAAGAGAGAGAGAGCGACAGATTAAGAGAGAGAGAGAGTGAAAGATTAAGAGAGGAGAGAGAGCGACAGATTAAGAGAGAGCGACAGATTAAGAGAGAGAGAGCGACAGATTAAGAGAGAGAGAGAGTGAAAGATTAAGAGAGGAGAGAGAGCGACAGATTAAGAGAGAGCGACAGATTAAGAGAGAGAGAGCGACAGATTAAGAGAGAGAGAGAGAGAGACAGACAGAACAGATTAATAGAGAGAGGAGAGAGAGAGCGACAGATTAAGAGACAGAGAGCGACAGATTAAGAGAGAGAGAGACGCGACAGATTAAGATGAGAGAGAGGAGACAAGATTAAGAGAGAGACCGAGAGTGACAGATTAAGAGAGAGAGAGAGCAACAGATTAAGAGAGAGAGAGTGACAGATTAAGAGAGGAGAGAGAGAGCAACAGATTAAGAGAGAGAGAGAGAGTGACAGATTAAGAGAAGAGAGAGAGCGACAGATTAAAGAGAGAGAGAGCGACAGATTAAGAGAGAGAGAGAGAGAGCAACAGATTAAGAGAGGAGAGAGAGAGCGACAGATTAAGAGAAGAGAGAGAGAGAGCGACAGATTAAAAGAGAGAGAGAGTGACAGATTAAGAGAGAGAGAGAGTGACAGATTAATAGAGAGAGAGAGAGACAGATTAAGAGAGAGAGAGAGAGCGACAGATTAAGAGAAGAGAGAGAGAGAGACAGATTAAGAGAAGAGAGAGAGAGAGAGTGACAGATAAGAGAGAGAGAGAGAGCAACAGATTAAGAGAGAGAGAGAGAGAGCGACAGATTAAGAGAGAGAGAGAGAGAGAGAGAGGAAGATTAGAGAAGGATGGAGAGAGAGAGCGACAGATTAAAAGAGAGAGAGAGTGACAGATTAAGAGAGAGAGAGTGACAGATTAAGAGAGAGAGAGAGCAACAGATTAAGAGAGAGAGGAGAGAGAGCGACAGATTAAGAGAAGAGAGAGAGAGCGACAGATTAAAAGAGAGAGAGAGTGACAGCATAAGAGAGAGAAGGGGACAGATAATAGAGAGAGAGAGAGCGACAGATTAAGAGAGAGAGAGAGAGCGACAGATTAAGAGAGAAGAGAGAGCGACAGTATAAGAGAGAGAGAGAGAGAGAGACAGACAGAACAGATTAATAGAGAGAGGAGAGAGAGAGCGACAGATTAAGAGAGAGAGAGAGTGACAGATTAAGAGAAGAGAGAGAGTGACAGATTAAGAGAAGAGAGAGAGAGAGCGACAGATTAAGAGAGAGAGAGAGTGACAGATTAAGAGAGAGAGAGAGCGACAGATTAAGAGAAGAGAGAGAGAGAGAGTGACAGATTAAGAGAAGAGAGAGAGAGAGCGACAGATTAAAAGAGAGAGAGAGTGACAGATATAAGAGAGAGAGAGTGACAGATTAAGAGAGAGAGAGAGAGAGAACAGATTAAGAGAGAGAGAGCGACAGATTAAGAGAAGAGAGAGCGACAGATTAAAAGAGAGAGAGAGTGACAGATTAAGAGAGAGAGAGAGAGGCGACAGATTAAGAGAGAGAGAGAGAGTGACAGATTAAGAGAGAGAGAGTGACAGATTAAAAGAGAGAGAGAGTGACAGATTAAGAGAGAGAGAGTGACAGATTAAGAGAGGAGAGAGAGAGCAACAGATTAAGAGAGAGAGAGAGAGTGACAGATTAAGAGAAGAGAGAGAGAGCGACAGATTAAAAGAGAGAGAGAGTGACAGAGTTAAGCGGAGAGAGAGAGCAAACAGATTAAGAGAGAACGAGAGTGGAGAGCGAAAGATAAGAGAAGAGAGATGGAGCGACAGATTAAAAAGAGGAGAGAGAGTGACAGATTAAGAGAGAGAGAGTGACAGATTAATAGAGAGAGAGCGCGACAGATTAAGAGAGAGAGAGAGCGACAGTATAGAGAGAGAGACAGACAGATTAAGAGAAGAGAGAGAGAGAGTGACAGAATAAGAAGAGAGAGAGAGCAACAGATTAAGAGAGAGAGAGAGCGACAGATTAAGAGAGAGAGAGAGAGAGAGAGTGACAGATTAAGAGAAGAGAGAGAGAGAGCGACAGATTAAAAGAGAGAGAGAGTGACAGATTAAGAGAGAGAGAGTTACAGATTAAGAGAGAGACGGAGAGGAGAGAGCAACAGATTAAGAGAGAGAGAGAGAGCGACATATTAGAGAAGAGACAAAGGACGAGGACAGATATTAAAAGAGGAGAGAGAGTGACAGATTAAGAGGAGAGAGGTGACAATTAAAGAGAGAGAGAGTGACCCGAAAGAGGAAGAGAGAGAAAGATTTAAAGAGAGAGAGAGTGACAGATTAAGGAAAAGGGGAGAGAGGAAGTTAAAAGAGAGGGGAGAGTGGGGCAGATTAAGAAGAGAGAGAAGGGGAAAAGATTAAGAGAGAGAGAGAAACGAAAAGTTAAGAGAAAGAGGGAGCGACAGAAAAAAACAAGGAATTAAAAGAGGGGGAAAAAAGGGGAGAGAGAGGACAGATTAAAAGAGGGAGAGGACAGATAAAAAAGAGAGAGGGAAAGGAAAGAAAGAGAGGGGAAAAAAAGGGGGGGGGGGGGGGGGGGGGGGAAAAAAAAAAAAAAAAAAAAAAAAAAAAAAGAGAGAGGGGGGGGGAAAAAAAAAAAGATTAAAAGAGAGAGAGAGAGCGACCAAAAAAAATTAAAAAAAAGAAAAAAGAGAGAGAGGAAAAAGAGAGTGGGGCGATTTAAGGAAAAAAAGAAGGGGAGAGAGAGGCGGGGGCCAAAA
>JACEFZ010016339.1:0-41999 GCA_014155875.1 Cepaea nemoralis
GCCTTTCAAAGGACCAAGGCCGCTCGGTGTTTTTCTTGGGGGAAATGCGGTAAGCTGTTTAAGATGTACTGGCGACTGACACCCACGAACTTAGGGCAAAGGCATAGCCACTATCGAAACGAAAAGGGGGGGTTTATCGCCCGACCGAACGATCTTGGATTTGTCCGTGACCAGGGGTTTGACGTAGAAAAAAATTTTATTTTCCCTTTAGAGGTGTACGATAGGGAAATTTTTTTCTCCAATGAAAATTTCCCAGTGATTCAAAGCGACGCCTTCATGGCCAACACATCCCTCTCTCGTGCGCGGTCGCCTCTAATGCCCCTGGGTTCGACACCCCTAAATGTTTCATCACCCCCGGTGATCCCAGGTCCTCGTAAATGAAATTTTGGATTATTCCAGACATAGCTGCTAAATCGTATGAGCTTTTACTAAAAAAAGTTTGAGTCGTCTTTGCTAAATTAGGTGACCCCCCAAAATTAAGGAGAGGCTCGACTTTTTTTGTTCCAACCCCCCTTTTGGAAATGAATGCGGTAAGTATGACTTTAACCTTCTGAAACCTTTTTTGGGTACGGTATTTCCTTGATCGGGGGGCTAAACCCGTTCAAGTTTATAGTCAAGAGAAATAATAATTTTATGTTATAGCGACAGAAAGACTGAAACCCCTCGACGTCTCCAACTTTCGGGCCCCGGGCGTAAGCTATGCGCAGTATTTGCCTCGTTTGGGATAAAAGAAAAAAAGGGGATTTTTTGCATTGAGTATCTCCCGCCCTCAGTAAGCAAAATGAGACAGCCCTACCACCGCATGCCGCCTTTTTCTCAAACTTAAAAACCGTAACATTTCCGAAGCAGAATACGCCGTTTGTCAGAAAGCGTGGACCGATAATAAAATGACTACCTTGCGGGACTTTCAAATTTGGTACAAAATCAAAGACGGTCTCCTTTTCTACAAGCCCTGGAAAAACAAGTAGCCTTTTTCCAGTTTAAATATAGACATGTGCAACAGGCCATCTCCCTCCCCGGCATTACTTTTCAGTACTTATTCAACACTATGAATAAAGATGTTTCTTTTGTTTTTTTTTCGAAGAAGGAGGAGAAGGTGCACAAGTTGTTACGAGATAACGTGGTGGGTGGACGAGTATCATTTTCCATCGCTATCATAAGTCAATGAGACCCGTATCAGGGGGAATAAGATGGTAAAAAGATTAAAAGGGTTTGATGCGAATGCCTTTTACCCTTTTGGGCTCTTATGAAAAAGATGCCATCAGACTTCCCCATATATCGAAGCCCGAGGGTGGGTTTAGAGCACCAAATTTCACAAGTACACACGTCAGGTGAGAGTGGTTAACGGGGGTCACACAACAACAAAATAGATTTAAAAACCCATTCAATAGTCACGAGATGCAGCTCGGCGACCGACAATTCGCGTAGATGGGGGGGATAAAAAAAAAACGAAGCTTATCAATTCCATGGGTGTTTTTTCCCACGGGCCCCCTCTTCCCGTCTAACTGCGGGGGGAAAACGATTAATCCCGTAAATAAAAAACGTTAGTCGAACTATACCAGAACACGTGTGACATCCACGAGTATCTAAAAAAAAACTGTTGGGGTGACCGTTAAGGTTATTTGGGAAGTGAGGGGCAGAGATTAAAGAGGTCAAACACAACCATCAAGTGTTTCTTGGGGGAAAACTTTCCACCATCAAAACTTCCTTGGGGATCGTTGAGTAAAAACCAGATCATCGACGCTGTAAAAAGTGATACATTTTTGGGTTTGGTTGAGTGCGATATAGAGCCCCCGACTGATTTAAAAGAGTCCTTTCCCGAAATGCCCCCTATTTTCAAGAACACGGAGGGTGAGAGATGAATTGGGGAGTTTATGCAAGAATATGCCATAAAAAATAAACTATTGAGTACCCCACGAGGACATTGATCGGTAGTTATTTCGGGAAGAAATTTTATTTGCCACCCCCCTTTTAAAGTGGTATCTAGCGCTGGGTTGGTCGTTACCCACATTACCAGACAATAGAATATCGACCGTTTTTTGTTTTAAACAATTTGGGGAAGCAGTCTCTAATGCCCGTCGCCAGGGGATAAAAATCCGGGCCCAGCTATTACAGCCGACACAATGAATTTAAAGGGTAACGCCGCTTACGGGAAAACATTACCAATAAGGCCAAACATACCGATGTCTCCTACTGCCAGGGAAAGACACTACCAAACTAATCAATAACCCCAGGTTAAAAAGCATGACGCTGTTACAATGATCTCTTCGAAGAAAAACCCCAAAAAAAAGAAAACTGTCTGGGATCTACCTCTACAGATTGGGTTCTTTGTCTACCAGATGCCAAGTTGCGCATGCTAGCTTTCTATTACGACTTTCTCGAAAAATTTTATCTCTAAAGAAGACTACCAACTCACTGAAAGGGCACTGACTTCTTATTTGGCCCTTAGCGCCGCCTCACTTCTGAGGTGGTTAGACCACACCTTAGAGCAGAGTATGAAGAGTCTATAATCACTTTCCCACTGAAACCTGCCCTTTTCATAGAATTCCCCCTAGTACTGATACCTGTCAGGATTGCCGACTTCAAACCCAAGAAAAGAGAACCCCCGGGCTTTTCAAACTAGAGTACGAAGGGGGGGGGATGGTCTCATTGTGTAGAAAAACAAAATTTTTGTGGGTGATTATGATAAAATCAGCCCAAAAGGGTTTTTGACCAAAAACCACAACACCCATTTAAACAAGGACACGTTTTTGGAAGTATTAAACACCCAAACACCGAGTGGGGGGAACCAATATAGGCTTCAAAACACAAGACTCTTCTGTATATACATACACACAACATCGTAATTCACTGTCATATCTCTATATAAAAAGAAAGGTTGACAGTGATAATATCTCGACTATGCCATTACTTATTTAATATGTATTGTTTGTCTATATATGATTTAATAAATTATTATATACCTTACTTGAGTCGTTTGTTTTTTATTTTTAATGTTTCATGTCGTATTTTTTATGTCGTACCTATAATTACTTGACCACGCACGCCACCTATGATGAGTCACTAGACCACGTCACCTATGATGAGTCACTAGACCACGCCACTTATGATGAGTCACTACGCCACGCCTACTTTTTGGGGGAAAAAGAGTTATCGCCCTTTGTGGTGGAATATCAATTTCCACCACAAAAAGACGTGCTTTCCACATTACTACACTACTATAGAGGAGGGGTCGATCCGAAGAGAATGGTTGGTGCCTCTGAAGCGGTCTCGGCTGGCAAAGATTAGTTTCATCTTCGTGCCAGGTCATGCGGGAGTACAAGGAAATGAGCGGGCTGACGAGCTCGCAGGTGAGGCTACTGTGGAGGGCGGACTCGCCATGGACCAGGCTGACATTCTGAATGCTCTACGAGAAGTGAGACTTTTGCGAGAACCAAGTGATGACTGTGAATCTACAACAATGGCCAGACTGCGGGAGCAGCAAATTCAAAGAGGGGTGGCCAAACAAGAACACTACGCAGGAAGCCAAAGAAGATTGATAAACCAACACAGAACTGGCGTCGTTAGCCGCTACACGCTGCGGGATTTGCTGAGGAGGGGATCCGAGCACTTATGGACTGAATGGTTCGATGTGCAACGAGGATGATCTGTCGACTAACTAACTAACTAACTAACAGTCATAGACAACATGACAATTTATGGGATCACATTTCCATGCGAGCCCAGAACAACACTCACTAGCATTATACTACATAGCACACAACATTAAACATCTCACACCTCTTAACAATGCAGCTGCACACTACAAGGGAACACTGCCAAATTCTATTAGACATGCATACACGCAGTACAAGGACGTGAACAGGTAATGCAGCAAACAACACATGCTGCTGCTGCTGCTGCTACTACTACTACTACTACTACTACTACTACTACTACTACTACTACTACTACTACTACTACTACTACTACTACTGCTGCTGCTGCTGCTGCTGCTGCTGCTGTTGCTCCTGCTGCTGCTCCTACTGCTACTGCTGCTGCTGCTGCTACTACTACTACTACTACTACTACTACTACTACTATTACTACTACTACTACTATTACTACTACTACTACTACTATTACTACTACTACTACTACTACTACTACTACTACTACTACTACTACTACTACTATTACTACTACTACTACTACTACTATTACTACTACTACTACTACTACTACTACTACTACTACTATTATTACTACTACTACTACTACTACTATTACTACTACTACTACTACTACTATTACTACTACTACTACTACTATTACTACTACTACTACTACTACTACTACTACTACTACTACTACTATTACTACTACTACTACTACTGCTGCTGCTGCTGTTGCTCCTGCTGCTGCTCCTACTGCTGCTGCTGCTACTACTACTACTACTACTACTACTACTACTACTACTACTACAACAACTACTACTTCCACTACAACTACTAATACTACTACTACTATATCGCACAACGTGTCGAATTGTCCTGACAACTTGCCCACTGGCTCTCACAAATCACCCACTGGACCTGACAACATGTCCACTTGCACTCATAAATTGACCACTGCTACTGGAGAAAGTAATCTTACACGCGTTTCAAATTCAAATGTTTCTATGGAAAGCAGTCAGCCAACAAGAATGTCTTCACATTATAAATGTTTGCCAAATTTGTCAGTTGACATTTGTTGCTGACATGAAAGCAAGTACAACAGTTGTAACACACAGACTTGTAAGTTATTCACGGAAGCCAAACTCACAATGGATGAGACTACATTCTAGTATGCCTTATAACCCATTTTAAATCTGAGATAGTTTTGTTAGCCCCTAGTAAAATTTTCAAGAAAGGACGTCCTTCTTCCAAAAAAAAAACAAAAAAACATCAAAGAGATAAACGAAAACATGGATTACAACCCTGGCCAACGAAAGAAATACCTGACTCCACTCACACTGGATGTTACACAGAGCAAAGGCTTTATTCGCAAACCATGGTATGGGTGTGCGATTCTTGCTTCTTAACTCCAGCTCTATCATTAGACATTTTGTTCTGCAAGAAAGCTACTCGTTGGAGTCAGACAGCAGTAGTTCTGCAAGAGACAACATTTGATTGGCTTGATGTTGCAGTACGTTCTATATATCGCATTGGGAAAACATCACAGATTTGAAGTACTTTCATATCTCACATTGGGAAGACAATGGGACTGATTTGCAGTATTTTCTATATTTCACAATGGGAAAACAATATCACATATCTATAATGATTTCTATATCTCCTGCCTATTCCACTTTTCACATTGGACTGTGGGGAGCATTTTGTGTGATATTCATTGGCACAGGAGCGGAGCATAATGGGGACGACTCGTTGCCGTGAAGTTGGAACCTCGACTAACTAACTAACTAATCTTTCTATATCTCACATTGGGAAGACACAATCATGTGTCTAATAATTTCTGTATCTCGCCTTTGGGACGACAATTTGACGGATTTGCAGTGCTATTTCACATGGGAAGACAATATGTCTGGACAGTTTAGTCGTAATTCATGCCGGCATTTTAGTCCATTGTTTAAAAATATCCTAAATATGGTAAGCCGTAGTTCTATTTTGAAGAGACCCACACTTTCGGAAGCAATGCTGTTGACTTGTATAAAGAAAAGCCTGTTCTATACTATTACCTTTTTGAAGATGGCCTAATTCTGTCCATTAATTTGGTTTACGTTTTAGAAAAGATACCAATTCTGTCCATATATTTTGACTTAGTGTGAAGAAATCCAAATTCTGTTCATGAATGTAGACTTTTTATGAGTTCCTAATTTGTTCTATGAATTTTCTGTTTAAGAAACAGCAGTTCTGTGCATCACTTCGATGTTGTTGTTTTGTTTTTTTTAAGAGACCTCAATCCTGTCCAAAATGAATTTTTTTCGAGACCTCAAGTCTGTCCATGGATTTTTACTTTTTACTAGACCCGTTTTGTGCATCAATTCGAGTGCATCTCCTCCTCCTCCTCCCCCTCCCCAACCCCTTTTTCCAAAAATCTTTTGTATTGTCTGGTATATTTCACTGCATCTCGTCAGGTGCGTACTGTAGTTATGTCATACAAAGTAAATAAAGGAATTATACTAATTTGGCTGAAATACTTGACACACAATAGTCACTGATGTTGTTATAATGTGGGGCATTTGCTACCTCCAGGGTAATTGCACATTTAAAACGACGTCTTTCTGTCTGCAGAAAATAGTTGGAATCGTCTAATGGCTAGAACCTCGAGCAATGCTTTATTATAGATCCGGAATGCAATGTACGAAACGTCTTTTCTTTAACTGTATGGCCCTTATAACTCTTGTTAATTTGCGGGAGGAAGCATGAGGAAGAGGATGGAAAGGAGGAAGATGAGGGGAGAGGAAATAACTATGATGGGGAGGGGGATGAGAAGAGGGAAGAAGGCGGGGAAGGAGGGGGAAACTTTCCAGATTTCACTTTGATTCATGCTGCAAAAGCTTGAAGTTGACGATGTCAGCATCTCTTGATAGCCAGTACGTTTAATATTCAGTTTGATAACCTTCACGATTACCTGTTTGTTGCATATTACCACGAAGTAACAACTGTCTTTGCAGCTGCAAATGCGGAGCAGTGTCTGCAGCTTTGGGGACCCGAAAATTACCTATGACATGATAGATGGTGTGGGGTCAAACTCAACTTCATCTGTGAGAAAAAGTAAGTAGAACCTGTTCGTGGTCATGGATGGTGGTTGGTTAGGAAATTGATTAGTTGGTTGGTATTTTTTGTTGTTTTTAGACTGCTGCAACTGCAATATAGGCTGGGGACAGGCCACCAGAAAGATGATGCATATTACAAACTTGACCGAAGTGAACAAGTAGCAAACTGCAGACTCCGCACAGGACATAAAAGGCTGAAATACCACTTGTGTGATAAACTAAAGATAGAAGAAACCGATGCATGTAATTGTGGAACTGGTAAAACGACAGCTAAACATTTGCTGCAGCTGTGCCCAATATATGCAGAACAGAGTAATATATTTTGGCCCACACCTGCTTCATTTGAGAACAAGCTCTATGGAGATATCAACAAGCTCAAGTTGACTACAGCTTACTTTAACTACATTCAGGTTGACATCTACAGGTGCATGAAGAAGTACTTAGACTGCCACACTTCATACCACAGGTATGTCGGTAGCAAAAGCATCTCAGTGGCACGAAATGGACTATTGCTTTGATAGCAAATCCATTACATGGAAAGTCCGAATCGAAAGCTCAATGTGTGGGTGTCATCAAAGGCGGAAAAAGTGTCGTAGTGGCACGAAATGGAATGTTGCTTAGATAGTAAATCAATTACGTGGAAAGTCCGAATCTAAAGCTGTGTGGATGTCATCTGCAGACTGCATTCTTCTGGTTTCCGGAGGAACAGCCTGTGGTGAACGGAAGGCCCAATATACGGAAGTGAGACTAAGCAGCCATGTGCAGGACGTGACGATTCCTTGAGTGAGCCCAGTACCAGAGCACTATGTGTCGGCTCTGCAAGTATGGAAGCCTCCTTGGATGACGGGGAATGCCCATGGTCTGCCCCTACCTTCCCTTGAGGGCTGACCGGGATGTCTTCGGCTGTTCTAAATGGGCCAGCTGGGATGGGGGATAACACCACAACAGGAAGAGTCAAACGTCCTAAGAAACCCCCGAGAAGGTTAACCCCCGAGAAGTCGGATGTGTGGGTCTAACGGCGCAAGAACGCAGCTCTGTTGTAAACAGGCACAACGCAATCACGTCCGAAAAAAATTCTCCGAATGAACGCAGAAGAAGAAGATATAGGCCGGGGACGGGGTGGGGAAGTAGTGTAACGGTTAATGATTGTCAGAATCCTAACTATTAGCTCCGTCTAGCTCACTGGACTTGGACAGGCAAATTACAACATCTACGTCACATATACTAATAACACATGAATGCAATCGGAAACTGGCAGGAGCTATCTCCTGAACAATCATTTATTACAATATATTACAGGCTGACAACATGGTCGCACTTCACGCTCAAACAATCGTTCACCACCAGCAGCCACGCGCTAGCTCACAATGGCGATCTTTACACTGTCGCCCGCATGATCATTCACAATCACAACTTCACATCATCCCGCACATATCACAGTTCGTACATTCCTCGAATATCAATACACAACGTTCATCTCCATCTATCCGTCACAAACACTATCGTTCTATCGTTCTATCGCTCTCTAGATCTCCACACGTCCGTCTCTATTCGCTGCCTCACACACACTGCCCTCTCCTCGTTGACCTTCCCACATCACGTGGCTCTGTTCACGGGCTTCTTGCCTGACCGTCCGCCAGCCAAGCCGTGGTGTCTCTTACTGCCCTTTACCTCAGCTATGCTTACACTGACTCTCGCTTACATACCGGCACTTACATTCTTCCTTACATATAACACCATGACATTCTCCCCCCGCACAACCAATGTGGCACTTTCTCTTGGAAATGTGACACATTCTGTTGTTGTTACTCTTGGTCCATCTTTCTAACCTTGTCAGGGGATTATATGATCATAAGTATGCGCTTGCGTCCCTTTTTGCTCTGATCTTTTCCGAGATTAACTTCAAATATTGTTCTCTCTTTTTCAGTATTGAGGTTTCTCTCAAGGTTTTTGTCGTGGTCTGACAAATGTTCTGGTTGGGTCTGCTTGTCATACCTCGTTATATTATTCACTCCCCACTCCGAGACATTACATTCTGTTCATTTTTTCTCAATCGATTGTCTGTGCATTCTCATCTCATAGTTATTGTGGCTATGCTGGTTTAAGGATTGTCCATTGGTTTACGCCTCAAATAAGGCTACAGCTTCCTCTTACAGCATTCTTAGATTTTCTCTCTATTCAGACGTGGTTTCCCTCGTCTATAGTTAATGCACCTTAATCGATTCTTTATGAGCACGCTATGTCAATGTTGTGGTCATGGTTCGAATATACTTCATGTATGTTATAGTCCCCCTTCCTTCATCTTATGTCAGACCGTGAGTTGTTTCCCTTTTTGGGTACACCTCGTTTACTGTTATGGAGATTTGTTATTAATCTCTTTGGTTGGCATCACCCTGTTGGTATGTTCTTTCTTGTTACCATCTTATGATGTTAATTCTGTACCACTATTGCTAAGCGTCATTCGTCGGACTATCCACCATACGCGAAAGCCAATTTGGTACCACTCGCGTATTGGGATTGCCAGGCGTTGATTCTGAGCATTACACTTTATACCTTTCACACTGTACTTACGTTTATATGTACACATCACATTCTAACAATACTAACTAATATAATAATAAAATTAGACATTGGATGTCATACAATTAATAAATTTACAATAAAATATACATCGTCGCTGCCTTTATGCCCGTATAGGATACTGTTCTTGTCCTGTGAAAGTTATGCACATGGAATTAAATTAACAGTGTTCAATGTTCATAGCGGTGCTGGAATGTTTGGCATTTCTTCTTTCTGAACCGATTATTGACGTCTTCTGTATATCATGATATTGTCTTTCCTTCTGTATAGTGATTAAGACTTTTCACCAAGTTTGGACAATTTGTAAGTCCGTTCTGTAAAATTGCTGGAATTCACACGTATAAAATAAGAATTAATTAAGTTCGGTGGCCTTAATTTTGAGTGTGACCATGGTGCGTCTGTCTGTGACTGTCTTTGCCATAGTTTGTAGGTTGGCATCTGGTTCATTAAACTGATCACCCGAAATGAATGTCTGTACTTGTGAACCTGTCGTCGTTGTTAGTCGATTTCAAAAGGTGAATTCTGTAGATACTCGTTTTGAAACAAAGTCAATATGGGTATATCTTACTGTTAGATACCTGAAATCACATGTTGAGTCTTACTGTTCTGTTGATGACAATTTTCACGTTGAAGGAACGTTTATGTTGGTCTGTACAATGGAGTGTGCTAGTATCATAGCGCTGGAGTCGTACAGCAGACAAGGCAACTCTGGAGTTACTCGATCTACAGATATAAAGGTGGGGTTACGGTTAAAATTTTCCGAGGGTGGGGGATTTCAAATTTCATGTTGAGATCATTTTGAGTGCTACTCTCCAAACCTGCACTCGTACATGTGTGATATACATTCAATAGTTCAAATAATAATAATACACCATGTATAGTTTTGAAATGTAATCGTGCATGTTTGTATGCGTTTCTGCAATTTGTGTATATTTTCCAACATATGTAGGGTAATTTGTTGCTGATTTTTGTCAGTAATTCCACCGACTGATGATTTACATTGTTCAGCATAAGTATGTGTCTGAGTTGATTTGACATAGAGTTTATCAGTGGTAACAACAAACTTTGGTTCAACAGTAATGATATAAGTAACAAAGTTTGCTGGTTTGTCGTGAGTAATATCATCTGTGTTGCGTCATGATGGATGTGTGAATAAAACTGTCTGTGAAGGACATTTTGTTTTGTATTTTACAATGAGTAGTGCGAGTATAACCATCCACTGTGTGCACTGGTTATGTGTGTAGTTAACAGGGGAGTACAGGAGGTATAGTATGTACCATGATGATTTGTGATCTTTCCTTGCCCTTTGTGAAATGCTTGTTTTCTGCACCTTTTTTCTTGTGATGGATACACACCAGTTTCTGTTTTTTCTTGTTGTGAGATGGTAATCAAGTTGGAATGGTGTGGTACCTTTGGTCTGTTTATCATGTTGTTGTATGATGAGTGGTGTAGTTAAGGCAGTGCTTGTTTTGGTGTTAACTTTTTGCCCTGTGTGAGTTTTGGACTCTGTGTAGTCTGTCACATTTAATACATTTCCAATTAATAAATCACAGCATGGATTGTCTAATAAAGCACAAGTTACTCTGCCTGATAGGAAAGGTGATTTTTATATTGGCCCATGCCATAGGATATTTCTCTACAGTCCCTGAAACAGTTCTGCAATAGATGTACTCATCTAGGTAGTCTTTAGGATCAGCTAGGGTCTTTCCGAAGACCGATAAGACAGGACCCTGTGTCGCGTACACATGTGCATACTGTGTCATTGATGTATCCTTCATGGAACGTTAGTTTTCCTAACGACAATCTTGAGGTTTTGTTCATTTCCTCACTTTCTTGTTGAGTATTGCTTCTTTAATAAGGGAATGAGGTGGAGTGATGTTAACAACATTATTGAAATATGGTACTGACATAAGCCTGGGTCATTGACATTGAGTTGAGTGGCCGGGCATGAGAAAGAATGGAGATGAAAGTGGGAGACAGTAAAGTGACTGACCTGGCTATGAGTAAACAGCCAAGTCCTTAGAAATAATGGGAAGGGTGAGTGTGGACCCCAGGGGATGGGGCGAAAGACAGTTGTGTGTTGTGTGAAGTCAAGGGACTTCAGGGGAGTTGATGTGTAGATGCCGAACTGATCGGTTAGTCTGACGTGAGAGAAGGAGACCGGACTGCGGTGTCAGGTCGTTTAAGAGAGAGCTCCGTGTTGTGTTGTTCTCCTAGTTGTGAAGACAAGCCTGAACCCAGAGTGGGTTCTGTAGTGAGTGTAGGCCAAAACCCAGAGTGGGTTATATAGTTGAGCAGTGGCTCCGACCCAATGTGTGGGTTGTATTATGGGATATCCAGCCGTGGATAGGAGCTGGATTACCTGTCTTGTGGATGTGATATGAAGCAGGCTTGAGAAGCCAGGGATGTGTGTGGTTAAATTGTGAGGAGGATATTTATATTCTATGGATTACATTATGTTTCTGGATGTATAAACATGTTCCGTTTGTCCGTCTTATTTCTGTAATAAAGGATTATGTGCGCCAACGGAATCTTGTTAATGCCTGGTGAATATGCACTGCGGGGGTGAGTTACATTGCAAGACAGATATCTCCATTGACACACCATGAGTATCGTTACCTAGACAACGACCATCACACAATAATATCATGAGCATATCATCGTAAGAACTTCGTGATATTATCATCAAGAAAACGTGTGACATTTCTGGGCGCTCGTCACTTAGTAAGGAGTATCTGAGGGCTACGTCCAATTAAGAACATTATAGACAGTGTTGTCATTCTGAGATGTTTGTGGGCTCTTCGCGGAGAGAGGGTGGACAGCGGAGTGTGTCCACCGTATAAACACTGAGTTTTTCACCGTGCGGGAACTGGCTACAGCAGTTCACGTCAAGTCCACTACAGGTGAAATGGGACCAACCATATCGCTGAAGCGAGAGGGGGTGATAAAGACACGCCATACAGACTAACCGGGAAAGTCCATTACGGTGACAGGTAAATTTGATACCAGGCAGCAGTGCTGAAATTAAAGACGAGTGTTGAATCCAGAGTGGCGAGGGCAGCGTGTGTGTGTGTAGGACGTCGCAGTCGGTGATAATGACAGGATTGGGAACCAAAGATAATTGACAGGTGTGTGTGTGCTGGAGGCAAGCGCACTGTGTTGTTGCAAGTTGACTGGTCAAGATTATTCGACGCAGTAAATAGGACGGGTGGGTACACCAGCGTCCAGGTACTGGGGAAGTACATGTTTGGAAAACAGAGAAAAATTGGCAGTCGCTGATTTGACGGACAGTTGACTGAAGGGGATAGTAACGGTACCCCTACCGCAGCCGGGTGGGGCTGTCAAGTTTGTGTGAAAACTGTTTTACGGAGGAATTTTTCACTGAGAGTGATAAAGAGAAATTGAGGTGACATTGTGAGTTGGGGGTGGAAGGAGGAAAGATACTCGGGAATTTCCACGACCTATGGTGGTCAAGCTGACTCATTGTGAATGAACAAAACAAGGCGTTTTGTGTGAAACCAGACTTGATTGTTCGTCTTTGTTAAAAGCCCTTTGTGTTCATTACTTTATAATCAGCAAACATTTTGACAACGAATGATGACGTGTCGGCTCCGCGAACATAGTTGCATACAGTTGCCAAAAAGAACTGACGGTACAGAGTGAAAGCGTTGATCATTTACTGCCATTATTTTGGTCTTTTCTGTTAAGGAAATCTATAACATTTATGATACAGCAAAGCGCCATCTTCGCAACGAAGGTAGAAAAGACTTTTGGATTATTAGACCACGTCCAAGGAAAGTACAATAACGTGACGGACTAGGTCGAGACAGAACATTGTGGATAATCAATCATCATCTTCAATTCTTTTCAACGGTTTGAACTGGTGATCACCACGTAAATTTAAGTCACCACGCAACTAATGTGGAATATCGTAGACATTTCGGATCATTTACCAATATACATTCCCAACATATTGTGAAAAATTCTTTAAAAAAAAAAAAAAAAAATAAGAACTTTTGGCGACGGATTAGTGGGCACATATTTATCGGCCAACGAGTTGGACAGTCTGTTTGCTGCTCATTGTCTTATAAATATTGTTTTCGGTTGTTAAGCTGTTACTTGTATGTGGTCCAGTGTTTGTCAAGAGCAGGGGATTTTTTTTTTGGGTGTTTCTCGAGAGTCGGGATACAGCACACAAATATATATTCTTTCTGGTGCTTACGATATTTTTGTAAGAAAAACGTTAATGAGTTAACGTATCATGCAGTGGCATTGAAATAGTCTTAACCAATATCTAGAGCCGAGTTGTCTGACGTCAGATTTGTGTATATGTTGATGTTATAAATTGTTTTTGTTTCTCTTTCTTTTCATAATATTTGCATATAATATTTGCTGTGTTCGGATATATGTTATTATTGTGATCTTTCGTCATTTCTGCTGTCTAGTGGTCTTGGTCAATTTATGTTTATATTTTACGCGCACTGTGGGTGTCTCTACACAAGCTTGTGGTTGTTACTGTGGTTTATTTCTGTGTCATCATCGTCTCCGTGTACTCAGCTTGTGAAGTCTAGCGTTGGATAGTCATCACTTAGTGTTATCATCCATTTGTTGGTATATGTATTTATATGTATGTTTAACAATATTTCCAGGGACTTTATGAACTTTTGGTCATAGATATATAGATATAAGGGAGTATAGGTGATACTTCCCCCCTCACTACCTAGTGCTTATAGAGTGACTGGGTGAGTACAGAGTGATATTGTAGCACTACGAATTTACGTACACAAGGAGTAGTGGTTGTACTTAGGGAGGGCACACAAAGACTAGTAGCAGAGTCTTTACATTTATAATTGCCTGACAGACAGCAACGTGCCCACAAGTACAAGATGCCTACTTTAATGGAATATATTGAAGCAGGTGAACGAATAGGCCTGAAGGGTAAAGAGTTACAAGAGTATGCCGAAGCAAAAGAACAACAACAGATTGAAAGAGACCAGAGACAAGCCGAAAGAGAACAGAGACAGGCAGAACTCGAGGCCAACCGCCTACAGGAAGTAAAGTTAGCTGAAATGGAAAACAAGCGTCTACAGGAAGAGAAAGAGACACAAGTAAAACTAGCTGAAATGGAAGCCAAGCGTCTACAGGAAGAGAGAGAGACACACATGAGAATGGAAATTGAGAAAGAGAAGATTAAGATGGAAGCGGAAATTGCTATTAAAAAGTTAGAATTTGCATCGAAGGGTCAAAGTGAGGAAAGTAGAAAACCGTCGCAGTCGTCACAGAGATTAAAACTGCCATATTTCACAGACCGGGATCAACTTGAAAATTATTTGTCCAGGTTCGAAGCATCAGCCAAAGCGTTAGGTATCCCAGAGAAGGAGTATGCGATGAGACTTGGCGAGCTTCTTACGAGCAAGGCACTAGACACCATGTTCAATTTACCGGTAGAAGAAAGGAACAACTACACTATCTTACGTCAACGTTTGCTGACAAAGTTCCAACTAACTGAACATGGATATAGAACAAAGTTTAGACAGTTAGGGCCAGAGATCAAGATTTCACAGACTTTGTTAACACAGTAAAGAACACATTTAACAAATGGATGGAGCTTGCAGAGGTAGGGAAAGATTTTAATAAATTAGTAGATCTAATGTTAAGAGACAAGGTAGTATCTGCATGCAATTCTAATTTAGTGGCGTTCTTTGAGGAACGGAAGCCAAAGGACATAGACACAATGTCTCAGTTAGGGCAAAACTACATGACTGCACATCCTAACGTATCTATTGGGAAACTAATGAGTGAAGAAATAGTCTGTGCAGCGTACACTAAACAGGACCAGAATCCAGTCATTAGACCAAGGGCGAAAAGTGTGGATTCAGCACAGAAAGGTGAGCAACAAGAACTTCAAGATAATGGTTTCCGAGGAAACAATGTTGGTAGAGTAGGACGGTACCCATATAGAAGAGGGAACTTCCAGAGACGTCCAAATTATGCCGGATGTTGGAATTGTGGGAGCTGGAGACACAAGACAGCACAGTGTGATGCACAACCATCAGATGGACCAACAAACAACACTAAAAGGGAGATTACTTGTTTAAAATGTGGAAAGAATGGGCATATCAGCCATCAATGTAGGATGAGAGAAACAGAGCACTCAAATGCAGCGCAAGTTATTGAGACGCTGAACAATGAAGATTGTAGTGGGTGCAAACCTCTTTTTGAAAAAGACAGTCAGCCAGTCCTAATATGTGGTCATACAGTAAAAGCAGGATCAGCAGTGCATGAAGGAGGAAGTCTGAAGCTGCATCAGGGATTTGTCAATGATAGACCAGCGTTAACAATTAGGGATTCCGGATGTACGTCTATCGGAGTGAGGAGAAGTTTAATAGATCCCTCGGATTATACAGGGAAAAAGATTAGATGCATAACATTCAACGGCACAGTAGAGTTCTACCCATTAGCCATAATAACAGTAAAAACACCATATATCACTGGAAGAGTGACAGCGTGTGTTCTGGACTCACCAGTGGCTGATTTGATCATAGGAAATGTTATAGGAGTTAAAGATTGTACAGAAGAGGAAGTAGTTTATTGGGACCGAAAATATAGTGTAAGCAGTAACGAGGTAGTTACCACAAGAAACCTAAATTAGAGAGTATAGCTGAGGAAGAAGAGGCACTGGAAGTAGACACAGGAACTCAGGACAAGGATAGTACAGCTGAGCAGATGAGAATGGATCCCAAATATAGTGCTAGTGACTCCCAGAGACAAGATACTACTCTGAACAAATGTTCCCAAGGGTGTTGGAGAGTAGAACATAGGCAGTCAAAGAAAGGTAGATGGTGCTTCGAGAGGAAGAACAATGTTCTCACTCGCAGGTTTTCAGATAGTAGAACTGCACATGGGCAAGGCGCAGTACCTTTAGCACATAGAGACCGATATACTAGAACAGCTCAGGATAGTGCATGTGCAGGGCACATAGGCATAAGGCGTATGCAGCAGAAAGAAAGGTGCCAGATATATGGGCCAAGATTGAATAAAAAGTTCAGACTAAACAGAGACGCAAGGGTAACGGTGCAATATGCAGATAGGAAAGTTGAGTCAGGTCAAAAGAGTTTTCGCGACATTACTGACCCAGGGTTAGGGATAGCAAACAGATGTTGTAATTGTAGAGGTACCATGAGTCATGGGTACATGAAAGGTAGACACAGCATCGACAGGAATCAGAGGTGGGTTAATGCAAGAACAGAACCACCTGATAAAGGGTCGGTACACAAATAGTATTGTGTGGTCGTAAAGTAGTAAGAGACCTGTGGGTACATAAGTATAATGCTTTTCTATGAGGTATTATTATTATTATGTGATGTATTAGTTCATGCATTGATACACAAGATAGATGTTTGTATTTATGGGTGATGAATATGGGAGGGTAAGATGAGCATTTGATGTATTATGTAGTGTGGTAGCTAGAGTAAGGTGCAGCCATACTTAGGTCACATGTTTAGTAAGTTTTAGTCTCTCAATGTTTGAAAACTAAGTTTTCTTTTAAGAGGGGGGTGATGATATAAGCCTGGGTCATTGACATGGAGGTGAGTGACCGGGCATGAGGAAGAATGGAGATGAAAGTGGGAGACAGTAAGGTGAGTGACCTGGCTACGAGGAAAACAAACAACCCTCAGGAATAATGCGGCGGATATGAGTGGAAGGCCCCAAGGGGGATGGGTCGAAGGACAGTTGTGTGTGGTGTGAAGTCAAGAGACTGGAAAGTCAGTGAGAGAGGAGACGGACTGCGGGTCAGGTCGTTTAAGAGAGAGCTCCGTGTTGTGTTGTTCTCCTAGTTGTGAAGACAGGCCTGAACCCAGAGTGGGTTCTGTAGTGAGTGTAGGCCAAAACCCAGAGTGGGTTATATAGTTGAGCAGTGGCTCCGACCCAATGTGTGGGTTGTATTATGGGATATCCAGCCGTGGATAGGAGCTGGATTACCTGTCTTGTGGATTTGATATGAAGCAGGCTTGAGAAGCCAGGGATGTGTGTGGTTAAATTGTGAGGAGGATATTTATATTCTATGGATTACATTATGTTTCTGGATGTATAAACATGTTCCGTTTGTCCGTCTTATTTCTGTAATAAAGGATTATGTGCGCCAATGGAATCTTGTTTAATGCCTGGTGAATATGCACTGCGGGGGTGAGTTACATTGCAAGACAGATATCTCCATTGACACACCATGAGTATCGTTACCTAGACAACGACCATCACACAATAATATCATGAGCATATCATCGTAAGAACTTCGTGATATTATCATCAAGAAAACGTGTGACAATAGTCTTAGTAGTAGTGGTAGTATAGCACAACAAGTGCATTTAAAGCAAACATTCCATAAATAGTAATTTGGAATGGAAGGAGTTGATTTTCTTTTCTCCTTTTTTCTTTCCCCCCTTATCTATAGGTGTTGAACTCATCATTGTAGCAAATGAAACAAGCATTTATACTTCCACTAATTTTTACATAAGGGAATTTTCATTGGTCTTTTGACCATATGTGATCTTTTTTAATCATTTACTCACAATTCACTCACAGTTTCTTCTTTCTTTCTCTCACTCATGTATACCAAATTTGTAATACAATAAAGAAGAAAACATATGATTTACTCTGGAAATAGTTGTGATAGTTTGTGTGTGTACATAAAGGAAATTAAGTGTGTGTTATATGTGTCGTGTTTGTATCTGGCAAAGTTTCTGCAGGTCCATATAAGTTGTCTGTAGTATGAAAGTGCTACAAGTAGTTTTGTATGTATGTCCTTAGCTGTCTTTGGTATAGTGTTGGGAAAAATTGCTTTATATATGTCGGTTTGTTTGCCTGTGTGCGTTTGTATGAGGTGTTTGAGTGTTGCGCGTGTGGCAGTAATTGTTGGACATGTATAATAAATGTGTTTCTCTGTCTCTTGTGTGTTGTTTCTACATAATTGACATTGTTTGGATATGTATGCTTCTACCTGTGTTGTGGGGGGTCATACTGTATAACAGTCTATATGTGATTTCTTTAGCTTTTGGAGTTATGTGTTTGTTGTGTAGGTTTGAAAAGGTGCATGTGAAGTCAGACATGAAGTATTTGTGTCCTCTTTTAATCCTAAGTCTTAGTGATGGTGCTTGTTCTCTAACTAAATGTTTGTATATTGTGTGTGTTGCTTGCTGTATTAACTGTTCATGTCCTTTTATTGCCTGTATGCATGTCTGATAGAATGTTGGCAGTCTTCCCTGGTAGTGTGCAGTTGCATTGTTAAGAGGTGTGAGATGTTTGATGTTGTGGCCTATGTAGTATATTGCTAGTCTGTTCTGTTCTATGTGTCTGATGATTTTACCTATGTGACTGATTCTAAGTGACAGTATTTTTGTCATGGTGTCTATGTGTTTCATATCTGGAGGGAAATCAGCCTTTTGTTTCCACTTTCCCAGACCCATTATCTGTGATTTCTGTACTTTAATTTTGGCTCCACTGCCTTTTCCAAAATGGGTAAAGGTGTGGAGTATATTCCTTATTGATGTGTTGCTGGTGGGAAAAGGTGTCATCTACATAGGCGATGAGCTTCTGCTCTCCTATCCCATGCAGGAAGGTTCCTTTAATACTAGTGACTTGCCTTATCTTCTCTAATAAAATTTCTAAGGTGAGCACATACAGGAGAGGTGATAAGGGACATCCCTGTCTTACAAATCTCGTGAGCCTGAAGCTAGCTGTCAGTGAATGGTTCACCAACACTCTGCTCTCAGGATTTTTATACAAGATCAGTATCCACTGTCTGTAGTATTCTCCTATGGTACAAAATTCTAGTGTCCTATGCAGGTATGTGTGGGAAATTCTGTCGAATGCCTTCTCTTGATCCAAGGATAAGATGGAGGATGGACAGTCTTTCTCATGTGTGTAGTTGATTATGTTTCTAATGAAGTGTGTGTGGTTGTGTATATTTCTGTCTTTGACACTGCACTGATGGTCTGGGTGTATTAGTGTTGGCATGAAAGGTGTAAGTTTGTTGGTGAGTGATTTGGCGAGTATCTTGTAGTCTGTGTTGAGTAAGGAAATTGGTCTGTTGTTCTTCAGTTGTGTTTTGTCAGTTTTATCTTTGCATATGAGTGTAATGTAAGACATGTTGCAGCTGTCCGGGAGATTTTTTTTTGTCAAAGGCTTCCTGATAGACTTTGAGGAGAAGATTGCCTAGAATAGGGAAGAAGTGTTGGTAGAATTATACTGTCAAACCGTCTGGTCCTGGAGTTTTTTCTTTGTTTAGTGTGCTTAGTGCCTGTGTTATGTCTGTCAGTGTCAGTTCTGTGTCCGAGTGTGTCTCTGTCTGTGTCAGATAATTTCTTTGTGTACTGTAAGAAGTTGTTTTGTATCTGTGTGTCGACTGTCTCTGCTGTGAATAGTTGTGTGTAGTGTTGTTGGAAAGCAGTCTCTATGTGTGGTGTTTCTGTCTGCATGTTTCCTTGCATGTCAGATATTTTGCTTATTTGTCTGTTACGTTGTACGTTCTGTTCTATTGCTAAATATTGCCTCGTAGCTGTATCTTGTGTAATTGTGTTGAGTTTTGTTCTGAGAAGAGCACCCAGATATCTGTGTTGTTGGTGTTCTTCTAGTTGTGCTTCTAGTGTGTGTAAGTGATGTGCATCTCTGTCTGTTTGTTTTGTTAGTCGTATGGCTGTCTATATGATGCGCTCCTGTCTTAGTCTGTCTTTGTGGATCATGGTTGCTAGATGTTGTGTTCTGCTTCGTAGTGGTGTTTTTCAATAAGTCCCAGTATTGTGTGATGTTCTCAGTCGGTATATTGTCTGTGTACGTGTGTATGAGCTGTGTCATAGTATTTTACATATTCTGAGTGTTCCAATAGTGAGTTATTGAACTTCCAGTGAGGTGACCTTTTGTTTGGCTGCGTGTTTGTGTTGTTTGTGCTGATATGTACTATTATACCTTTGTGGTCTATGTAATCTAATGTTTCCCGTAGGTGTTTGGTTTGTATGATGTGATGTGTTGCGGGCGTGTAAATCCGGTCTAATCTAGATGATCCTGTTGTGTGTTTTGTTTGTGTATGTCGTTTCTCTACTGTCGGGGTGTGTATGCCTGAATGCGTCTGTGAGGTTGTGTGTATCGATTATATTTCGTAGTGTGTCAAGTTGATGTAAGCTGTCCCTGCCGGCTCTCCTCAGCTGTGTTCTCACCTCCCCACACACCACGTCTAAATCTTCAAGAACACAATTGTAATCACCGGCAAGAATAATATTTTGTCCCCTGTATGTCTGTGTTAGTAAGTCGTCTAAATGTTCATAAAATAGAGATTGATAATTGTAGTTAGGTGGTGCGTGTATGTTCACAGTGACAAATGAGTGTGTGTCGTTTTTAACTTGAACTGTGGAAATTCTACCATGTGGGTCTGTGTGTGTTCTAAAAATAGTCCACGTGTCGGAAATTTGGAGAATGGCTGTCCCTGACCCTACGTTATGTTTCGCCAAACTGAAACACGAATTTCTTAATCCTAACCGTGTCACTAATTCTGCTGCTTCAAAGTTTGTTTTGATGTTAGTTTCTTGCAATAAAATGAAGTCTGGTTTGTGTTTGTGTATGAGTGTGACTATGTGTTGTAGTTTCATTTTCATACCACGAATATTCAAGATAATTAAACGTAATTGTCAGCCATTTTAAAAATAAAATTAAACAACATGGTGGTTAAATTTAAGTGATTACCTTTATCTTTTCTGTGGTACTTCAATTCTGGGTTGTGTCTTCGGTTGTGATAATATGTTTGTGGTTTTCGTTCTCCTCGTGGTCTTCGTCGGTGTCTTCGTCAGTGTTGATAAAAAGTGGTCCTTCATTGTCGCTGTTTTCATTCTGTTTTGTAGCAGCTTTCTTGCATGGTTTGGAAGGGAGAAGGGGAAGATCTTCCCTCCTCTTCTCTTATGTCTTTGTTGCTTGAGGAATTTCTTCTCTCTGCCCACTGTCTTTTTCTGCCGTAGATGACGGTTTGGAAACCGTCGTCGTTGGCTTCTTGTGGAGTTGTTTTTGTTTGAGTTTCTACGGCTGTCTCCGTGGTCACCGGTCTGCCAGCTACCTCGACGTCATCTTGGACGGCGTTGTTTTGCTGTGTGTGGGCCTTCCCCATGATTGCCGGGAATTCCTCTTGTGCTAGTTCAGAGGTTTTCTTATTATTGTCTTTCTTCTGCCGCCTTGTCGGGCATTTGTTAGACCAGTGATCGTCTAGACTGCAAAATGGACATTGGGTCCGGCGACCGGGCATAGTAAACAGTATGCGGTGATCGCCTGTTATTTTTCCTGGCGCCGTGATATTTGCGTAGTGCGGCACCGGTTTTGAGGGGGTGCACTAGCACGCCCCACTTGCCGCCACCGTACTGGATTCTGAAATACTTCTGCATTCTCATCTCCAATTGTCTTTTCCACTAATGAATTTCACTCCCTGTGGAGAAATCGTATTGGGAAGCCAATGAATTGTCACTCGTTCCCTTTCTCGTTCCAGGTGCTGTATCGATAGCTCTAAGTCCCTCCGCCGGCAGCTTTATTGTTTTGCCATGCAGGCCTTTGTACACTGCCACATGGGCCGCCTGTGTTAGGTTAACGTACCACCGAGTAGGTACTTCATACCGGTATACTTCGGCAATGACCGCCATGTGGTACACCACATGGGCCCAGCAGCGTGCTGTAGATTAACGAAGGCGTGGCCTTGGCCGCAGCGCCAGGGCCGGTAACTGTGATTATCAACGTACCTTTGTTATGTAGTGGTCTTCCTTCCAGAAAATTGTCGATTGAATCCATGCTCTTGACTGGTGCCATGTCTGCTGTGAAGAAATCCTGAAATATCACCACAATGAAAAATCTAAAACACGAAGGCGACGGATTTGTTCGTTTGTTTCAATTGTTTTTTGGGAGAATTTTTTTTCTTCTTTTTTATAACTTTTATTGAGTGTTAAAATCGTTGCAAAGTGTATTGTTTGTGTTTTTACAGAGCGTTGCATGTGGGCGTGTAGGTGACATATGCGCAAAAAATACAAATATTTTATACATTGTAACATTTCTACATTGAAATTGTTGTAGGGTAAAACCTTACAGAAACAACAGCATGATGATAGTGCACCGATATTATTTCCCCTGCCGCCTCCCTCTCCTGTCGGCTCTAAAACCTCCAATTCCATCACCACCACTCGGTAATGATGAAACTGGCAGTATAAAATGTCTGAACCGATCGGAGATGGCGGCAGCAGCATCAACAAACAAACAGGTATCAAGATGGTGGGAATGGGAGGTGTAAACAGTATCGGGGTTTACAAGGCAGGAAAGGGTAGTGGTTGCATTTATAATGTTTGTGTTGTTACATGCGTTCTGTGTATTTAGTATTTGTGTAGGTGTGTTTACGGAGCGTTGCATGTGGGCGTGTATGTGACGTGTGCATATTTTATTCATTGGGCATATTTACATGTGAAGGGGGGTAGATAGGAAGAAGGATAAACCTTTCCATTTTTGTTTCTATTGTCACACTCTCACCCATTGAGCCACCACACTAATGGGTAATGATTGTAAAGGCAGGATAATTTTTGGAACCAAAAGGTGAGGGTAACAGCAAAGGCAACAAACAAACCATGAGCAAGAGGAGGGGGTGGGGTCACATGGGAGATGAGATTATATATTAATAAAGGGAAATATAATAATAATGCAAGTAAAACCAAATACATCAATATTAATGATGACGAACATTAACCTACTAAGGGTGATAACAGTACTGATAGTAACAGCAAAGATAATAATAGTTATGATAATGATCCCACTTTCCAAATCCGTGATTCCATTTGCTAGGATGATGTTCATTGGAATGGTGTTAACATAGCATAGCAGGTACATACAAATGCTAACTGCAGTTTTTAATAATAGTTGGAGTAAAGGGAGTTGGTTATTTTTTCCTGCTTGTTTTTTTTTTTACTGTAAGGGTTCATTCATTTTTTCCCCTTTGCTCTCTCTCTCTCTCTCTCTCTCTCTCTCTCTCTCTCTCTCTCTCTCTCTCTCTCTCTCTCTCTCTCTCTCTCTCTCTCTCTCTCTCTTTTTTTTTATAAAACAAACCCAAAAAAACAAGCATTTGTATTTACACAAATTTTTACAGTATCATTGGTTTGGTAACCATATGTGATTTTTTATTCATTCATTCAACACTCACTCACATGATTCAAAGGAGGTGACAAAGAGACAGGGAAATCTTTACATTTTTGTTTACTTTGCCACATTCCCACCAATCGGTTCCACTCCACCAATGCCCTCATGACCACTCTTAATGATGGTCCAGCAGGACAAATGTTTGAACCGACCAGTGGGGGTGGTAGCAAAGGCAACAGACCATAAGCAAAAGGGGGCACCAGGGAAGATGAAGTTGTAAAATAATAATGATGATATCACTAATACTTATAACATTAATGATACTGCGAGTCTCTGTGGCGAAGTGGTCAAGCCGTTTGACTCGTGTTCCGAAGGTTGTAGGTTCGATTCCGGCCTGCGCCCTTCGGTTTACGAGTTAAATGTTTCGGAGACTCCTGTGGGTCGTCTCTAAAAGCTACGGAGTTCGTACTTTGTGCGACGCTTTCCGTGCTGCGGAAAGAGACCGGGCCATATGGGATAAAATCCGGTGCAATGAAGTCGACCCTGTCGACTTTTAAGCGACTTATTAATGATACTAAGGATAATAAAGTAAATACTGAATACAAAGCAAAGGGGAAATCTTTACATTTTTGTTTCCCTCGCTACACTCTCCCCAATTGATTCCACTCCACCAAAGCCCTCATGACCACTCTTAATGATGGTACAGGCAGGACAAATGCTTGAACCAACCAGTTGGGGTAGCAGCAACTCTAACTCTAACCGATCTGACCAAGTAAAGGTTTTTTTTCTTCTTTTAAAAATATTGTGGCGCTAGGAGGCAAGTAAAAAAATATTTTCCCCTCATATAGGGGGATTGGAAGTGAGTAATACGTCATCTAGTAACGTGACCAAGTGAATTTTTTTTTTTTTTTTAAACTTTTATTGAGTGTTAAATTCGTTGCAAAGTGTATTGTTTGTGTTATTTCAGATCGTTGCATGTGGGCGTGTAGATGACATATGCGCAAAAAATACAAATATTTTATACATTTTAAGATTCCTACATTGAATTTGTTGTAGGGTTACAGAAAAAACAGCATGATCATAGTGCACCGATACTATTTCCCCTGCCGCCTCCCTCTCCTGTCGGCTCTAAAACCTCCAATTTCATCACCACCACTCGGTAATGATGAAACTAGCAGTATAAAAAGTCTGAACCGGTCGGAGATGGCGGCAACAGCATCAACAAAATAAAACAGTATCAAGATGGTGGGATTGGGAAGTGTAAACAGTATCGGGGTTTACAAGGCAGGAAGGGTAGTGGTTGCATTTATAATGTTTGAGTTGTTACATGCGTTCTGTGTATTTAGTATTTGTGTAGGTGTGTTTACGGGGCGTTGTATGTGGGCGTGTATGTGACGTGTGCACATTTTATTCATTGGGCATATTTACATGTGAAGGGAAGTAGATAGGTGGAAGGATAAAACTTTCCATTTTTGTTTCCATTGTCCCACTCTCACCCATTTGACCCACCACACTAATGGGTTATGATGGTAAAGGCAGGACAATTTTTGGAACCAAAAGGTGAGGGTGTCAGCAAAGGAAGCTAACAAACCACGAGCAAGGGAAGGGGGGGGGGGGGGGGGTCACATGGGAGATGAGGTTATATATTAATAAAGGTAACTATAATAATAATGCAAATAAACCAAATACATCAATAATAATGATGACCAACATTTACTTACTAAGGGTGATAACAGTACTGATAGTAACAGCAATGATAATGATAATAATAGTTATGATAATGATCCCACTTTCCAAAACTGTGATTCCATTTGCTAGGATGATTTTCCTAGGAATGGTGTTAGCATAGCATAGCAGGTACATATAAATTGCAACAAGCAATGTTCATTAATGGTAGAAGTAAAAGGAGTTGGTTATCTTTTTCTCCTTGCTTATTTTTTGGGTCTTATTTGTAAGGGTTCCTCCTACCACGTCCACTCTCACCCATTTGGGCCCACAACTCTAATTTTTCCATCACCACTCTCTGGTAATGATGGTAAAGGCAGGATAATTTTTTCGAACCAAAGGGTGATTGTATCAGCAAAGGCAAAACAAACAAACCATGAGCAAGGGGGGGGGGGGGTCACATGGGAGATGAGGTTATATATTAATAAACGGTAACTATAATAATAATAATGCAAATAAAACCAAATACATCAATAATAATGATGACAAACATTAAACTACTAAGGGTGATTAAACAGTACTGATAGTAACAGCAATGATAATAATAGTTATGATAATGATCCCACTTTCCAAAACTGTGAATCCATTTGCTAGAATGATTTTCCTAGGAATGGTGTTAGCATAGCATAGCAGGTACATATAATTGCAACATGCAATGTTCAATAATAGTAGAAGTAAAAGGAGTTGGTTATCTTTTTCTCATTGCTTATTTTTTTTTTCTTATTTGTAAGGGTTCATTCATTTTTTCCCTTCCTCTTTTTTTTTGTGGCAAAAAGTAAACAAGCATCTGTATTAGCACAAATTTTTACAATCTTATTGGTTTGGTAAACATATGTGGTTTTGTATTCATTCATTCATTTTTCACTCACATTTTCTGGTTTTTACTCGCACTCATGTGTACTAAATCTTACAATCATAAAGAAGTGTACTTGTGTTTACTCTGGGGATATCTGTGATATTTTGTGTTTACAACATAGACAATTTACCCATTAGCATATTCCATTCCTTGAACACATTTACATGTGAATGGGGGTTAAACAAGGAAAGGGGAAATCTTTACATTTTTGTTTCTCTTGCCATCCTCTCACCAATTTGTTCCACTCCACTAATGCCTTCATCACCACTATCTGGGCAATGATGGTAAAGGCAGGATAAATATTTGAACCAAACCGGTGTGGGTATCAGCAAAGGCAACAACAACGATGAGCGAGGGGAGGGGGTGCACATGGGAAAAGGGATTTTGTTTTATTACTAATTATGACAAAGATAATAATGACAAGAAGAGACATAATGAGGGTAATAACAGCCAATATAAAAACCAGCAATGGTAATAATAGTTATGAAATGATAAACTTTTTACAAATTGTGATTCCATTTGCTAGGATGATTTTCTTTGGAATGGTGTTAACATAGCATAGCAGGTACCTACAAATGCGAAACTGCAGTTTTTAATGATAGTTGGAGTAAAATGAGTTGGGTTTTTTTTTCCTCAATTCCCCAAGCATTTGTATTTACAAAAATTTTTACAGTTACATTGGTTTGGTAACCATATGTGATTTTGTATTCATACATTCAACACTCACTCACATGATTCAAAGGGGGTGACAAAGAGAAAGGGAAATCTTTACATTTTTGTTTCTCTCACTACACTCTCACCAATTGGTTCCACTCCACCAATGCCTCATGACCACTAATG
Source organism: Cepaea nemoralis (assembly GCA_014155875.1). NCBI lineage: Eukaryota > Metazoa > Mollusca > Gastropoda > Stylommatophora > Helicidae > Cepaea > Cepaea nemoralis. The sequence continues at coordinate 26,901 of JACEFZ010016339.1, forward strand.
ATGGTACAGGCAGGTTAAATGTTTGAAACAACCAGTGGGGGTAGTAGCAAAAGCAACAAACCTTAAGCAAAAGGGGGGGGGGGACATGGGAGATGAAGTTGTAAATTAATAATGATGATATCATTAATACTTTTAAAATTAATTATACTAAAGATAATAAGGGTAAGATAATGATAGTAATAATAATAATGATAAAAATAATAGTAAAAATAATAATAATAATAATAATAATAATAATAATAATATAATACATATGTGATTTTATTTACTAAAGTGATAATCTTAGTAGTGGTGGTAGTATAGCACAAACAGTGCATTTAAAGCAAACATTCCATTAATAGTAATTTGGAATGGAAGGAGTTGATTTTCTTTTCTCCTTTTTTCTTTTTCCCCTTATATATAAGGGTTGAAACCATCATTTTGAAAAAAATAAATAAACCAAGCATTTATACTTCCACTATTCTTTACATAAGGGATTTTCCATTGGTCTTTGACCATATGTGATCTTTTTAATCATTCACTCACCATTCACTCACAGTTTCTTCTTTCTTTCTCGCACTCATGTATACCAAGTTTGTAATACAATAAGGAAGAATACATATGATTTACTCTGGAAATAGTTGTGATATTTTGTGTGTGTACATAAAGGAGATTAAGTGTGTGTTATATGTGTGGTGTTTGTATCTGGCAAAATTTCTGCAGGTCCATATAAGTTGTCTGTAGTATGAAAGTGCTACAAGTAGTTTTGTATGTATGTCCTTAGCTGTCTTTGGTATAGTATTGAGAAAAATTGCTTTATATATGTCGGTTTGTTTGCCTGTGTGCGTTTGTATGAGGTGTTTGAGTGTTGCGCGTGTGGCAGTAATTGTTGGACATGTATAATAAATGTGTTCCTCTGTCTCTTGTGTGTTGTTCCTACATAATTGACATTGTTTGGATATGTATGCTTCTACCTGTGTTGTGGGGGTCATACTGTATAACAGTCTATATGTGATTTCTCTAGCTTTTGGAGCTATGTGTTTGTTGTGTAGGTTTGAAAAGGTGCATGTGAAGTCAGTCATGAAGTATTTGTGTCCTCTTTTAATCCTAAGTCTTAGTGATGGTGCTTGTTCTCTAACTAAATGTTTGTATATTGTGTGTGTTGTTTGCTGTATTAACTGTTCATGTCCTTTTATTGCCTGTATGCATGTCTGATAAAAAGTTGGTAGTCTTCCCTGGTAGTGTGCAGTTGTATTGTTAAGAGGTGTGAGATGTTTGATGTTGTGGCCTATGTAGTATAGTGCTAGTCTGTTCTGTTCTGGGTGTCTGATGATTTTACCTATGTGACTGATTCTAAGTGACAGTATTTTTGTCTGGATGTCCTGTAGTGCAAATCCCCCCTTGTTTCCTGTCTTGTATGAGAGTTTTGTGTTGAATGCTATGTATTGTGTTGGTGAAGATGAAGCGTCTGATTTGTTTGTTTATGTTTGTGACGGTCTGTTTGGGAGGGTCCAGTACTGTTGCTAAATATATTATTTTGGGTAATATGTATGTGTTGACTATTGTGCTTCTACCAAATATTGTGGATGTCTTGTACCTATACCTGTGTAACATGTCTGTGATCTGTTCGGTCAGTGCGTGCCATGTCTGTCTGTGTGTTTCTGTGGGATCACATGGAAATGTGATCCCATACAGCTTCATGGTGTCTATGTGTTTCAGATCTGGAGGGAAATCAGCCTTTTGTTTCCACTTTCCCAGACCCATTATCTGTGATTTCTGTACATTAATTTTGGCTCCACTGCCTTTTCCAAAATGGGTAAAGGTGTGGAGTATATTCCTTATTGATGTGTTGCTGGTGGGAAAGAAGGCAGTGTCATCTGCATAGGCGATGAGCTTCTGCTCTCCTATCCCATGCAGGAAGGTTCCTTTAATACTAGTGTCTTGCCTTATCTTCTCTAATAAAGGTTCTAGGGTGAGCACATACAGGAGTGGTGATAAGGGACATCCCTGTCTTACAGATCTCGTGAGCCTGAAGCTAGCTGTCAGTGAATGGTTCACCAACACTCTGCTCTCAGGATTTTTATACAAGATCTGTATCCACTGCCTGTAGTATTCTCCTATGTTACAAAATTCTAGTGTCCTATGCAGGTATGTGTGGGAAATTCTGTCGAAGGCCTTCTCTTGATCCAAGGATAAGATGGAGGATGGACAGTCTTTCCCATGTGTGTAGTTGATTATGTCTCTAATGAGGTGTGTGTGGTTGTGTATATTTCTGTCTTTGACACTGCACTGTTGGTCGGGGTGTATGAGTGTTGGCATGAAAGGTTTAAGTTTGTTGGTGAGTGTTTTGGCGAGTATCTTGTAGTCTGTGTTGAGTAAGGAAATTGGTCTGTAGTTCTTCAGTTGTGTTTTGTCAGTTTTATCTTTGCATATGAGTGTAATGTAAGACATGTTGCAGCTGTCCGGAAGATTTTTTTTGTCAAAGGCTTCCTGATAGACTTTGAGGAGAAGATTGCCTAGAATAGGAAAGAAGTGTTGGTAGAATTCTACTGTCAAACCGTCTGGTCCTGGAGTTTTGTCTTTGTTTAGTGTGCTTAGTGCCTGTGTTATGTCTGTCAGTGTCAGTTCTGTGTCCAGTGTGTCTCTGTCTGTGTCAGATAATTTCTTTGTGTACCTGTAAGAAGTTGTCTTGTATCTGTGTGTCGACTGTCTCTGCTGTGAATAGTTGTGTGTAGTGTTGTTGGAAAGCAGTCTCTATGTGTGGTGTTTCTGTCTGCATGTTTCCTTGCATGTCTGATATTTTGCTTATTTGTCTGTTACGTTGTACGTTCTGTTCTATTGCTAAATATTGCCTCGTAGCTGTCTCTTGTGTAATTGTGTTGAGTTTTGTTCTGAGAAGAGCACCCAGATATCTGTGTTGTTGGTGTTCTTCTAGTTGTGCTTCTAGTGTGTGTAAGTGATGTGCGTCCTCTGTCTGTTTGTTTTGTTAGTCGTATGGCTGTCTGTATGATGCGCTCCTGTCTTAGTCTGTCTTTGTGGATCATGGTTGCTAGATGTTGTGTTCTGCTTCGTATGGTGTTTTTCAATAAGTCCCAGTATTGTGTGATGTTCTCAGTCGGTATATTGTCTGTGTACGTGTGTATAAGCTGTGTAATATATTTTACATATTCTGAGTGTTCCAATAGTGAATTATTGAACTTTCAGTGAGGTGACTTTTTGTTTGGCTGGGTGTTTGTGCTGTTTGTGCTGATGTGTACTAGTATTGCTTTGTGGTCTGTGTAATCTAATGTTTCCCGTAGGTGTTTGGTTTGTATGATGTGATGTGTTGCGGGCGTGTAAATCCGGTCTAATCTAGATGATCTGTTGTGTGTTTTGTTTGTGTATGTCGTTTCTCTACTGTCGGGGTGTGTATGCCTGAATGCGTCTGTGAGGTTGTGTGTATCGATGATATTTCGTAGTGTGTCAAGTTGATGTAAGCTGTCCCTGCCGGCTCTCCTCAGCTGTGTTCTCACCTCCCCACCCACCACGTCTAAATCTTCAAGAACACAATTGTAATCACCGGCAAGAACAATATTTTGTCCCCTGTATGTCTGTGTTAGTAAGTCGTCTAAATGTTCATAAAATGGAGGTTGATAATTGTAGTTAGGTGGTGCGTGTATGTTCACAATGACAAAGGAGTGTGTGTCGTTTTTAACACTTGAACTGTGGAAATTCTACCATGTGGGTCTGTGTGTGTTTTGAAGATAGTCCACGTGTCGGAAGTTTGAGAATGGCTGTCCCTGACCCTACGTTATGTTTGGCCAAACTGAAACACGAATTTCTTAATCCTAACCGTGTTACAAGTTCTGCTGCTTGATAGTCTGTTTTAATGTTTGTTTCTTGTAGTAAAATAAAATCGGGTTTGTGTTTGTGTATGATCGTGACTATGTGTTGTAATTTCATTTTCATACCACGAATATTCAAGCTAATTAAACATAAGTTATCAGCCATTTATAAATAATTAAAAACTAAATAATGAGTAGGTTTGAAGTTAGTACCTTTTGCTGTCTTGTCTTCAGTTGTGGATTTTATCTCCTTCTGTGGTGTTTCTTTCGTTGTTGTCGTCCTCCTCTTGGTCTCCGTCGTCGGTGTCAGTATCTGTGTTGATGAAAAGTGGCCCTTCCGCATCGCTGTTTTCGTTCTGTTTTTCTTGTGTTTTTGAGGATTTCTTGTTTGGTTGGAAGGGGACGTTCCCTTCCTCCTCTTCTTTCACGTCCTTGCTGGGTGACGAGTTCCTTCTGTCTCCCCGTTGTCTTTTTTCTGCCGTGGCTGACGACTTGAAAACCGTCGTCTTCGTCTTCTTGTGTTGTTTTTGTCGCTGTTTACTGAGGCCTCGTCTGGCCTCGTGGCTTCTTTTTGGCCGGCTGTCTCGGCGACATCTTGTTTTTTGTGGTTCGAATTTGTTTGAAGTTTTTCCCCGAGTGCGGGGAACTCCTCTTGTGGTCTTTCAGTTGTTTGTTGGGGATTGCCTTTCTTTTGTCTCCGGCTCGGGCATTTGTTGGCCCAGTGTGAGTCCAGGCCACATGTAGGACATTCGGTGCGGCGACCAACCATTGTGAACATAATACGGTGGTCTCCTGTGATTTTCCCAGGAGCCGTAATCTTGGCATAATGTGGTATCGGTTTTGTCGGGGTACACAGGACTCCCCATTTTCCGCCACCGTACTGAATGCGGAATACTTCCGCATTTTCGTCACCAATTGTCTGCTTCACAATGAACTTGACTCCCTCTGGAGGAATCGTGTTGGGAAGCCAATGAATCGTCACACGTTCTCGTTCCTTTTCAAAGTGTTCAATCGACACCTCGAGTCCCTCCGTCGGCAGTTTTATCTTCTTGCCATGCAGGCCTTTGTAAACTGCCACATGGGCAGCTTGAGTCAGGTTTACAAACCACCGTGTGGGTGTTTCGTAACGATAAATGTCCGCTACTCCGCCAGCAGGCACCCCGCATGGGCCGAGCAACGTGCTGGCAATTAACAGGGGCGTGCCTTTGGCCGCCGCGCCAGGTCCGGTAATAGTGAGAACCAACGTACCTTTTTTATGAAGCGGTGTCCCCTCGAGAAAACGGTCGATGTCCACAGATTCCATGTTGTCAAAAGGTGCCATGGCTGCTGTTGAAGAAGTTCCGGAAATATCACCACAATGAAAAATCTAAAACACGAAAGATTTGTTCGTTTGTGAAGAGATTAGTCGGGCGATCGGCGGAGGTCTGGCGGGGAGAGCTCAACGTCTCCAGGATGTAGGTACAAGCACAGTGTTGTGGGTAAATTTTGGGCCATGACTGGTGGTAGTAACGAAGCTTAGTGCTTTGTTTCACTCTGGGCATTGGGTTGAGGTCTGTTGATAACCAGCTGGTTACATCCTCACGTCTCCGCAAGTGTGGAGTTTTGACAACCATCTGGTAACATCCTCCCCTCTCCGCAAGTGTGGAGTTTTGACAACCATCTGGTAACATTCTCACCTTTCCGTAAGTGTGGGGTTTTGACAACCATCTGGTAACATTCTCACCTTTCCGTAAGTGTGGAGTTTTGACAACCATCTGGTAACATTCTCATCTTTCCGTAAGTGTGGAGTTTTGACAACCATCTGCTTACATCCTCCCCTCTCCGCAAGTGTGGAGTTTTGACAACCATCTGGTTACATCCTCCCCTCTCCGCAAGTGTGGAGTTTTGACAACCATCTGGTAACATTCTCACCTTTCCGGAAGTGTGGAGTTTTGACAACCATCTGGTAACATTCTCACCTTTCCGTAAGTGTGGAGTTTTGACAACCATCTGGTTACATCCTCCCCTCTCCGCAAGTGTGGAGTTTTGACAACCATCTGGTAACATTCTCACCTTTCCGTAAGTGTGGAGTTTTGACAACCATCTGGTAATATTCTCATCTTTCCGTAAGTGTGGAGTTTTGACAACCATCTGGTAATATTCTCATCTTTCCGTAAGTGTGGAGTTTTGACAACCATCTGGTAATATTCTCATCTTTCCGTAAGTGTGGAGTCTTGACAACCATCTGGTAACATTCTCACCTTTCCGTAAGTGTGGAGTTTTGACAACCATCTGGTAACATTCTCACCTTTCCGTAAGTGTGGGGTTCCAGTGCTAGTTTGTGAACTTGTTGAGGGGAAGGGGGGCACAGGTCCCGTGTAGGTGGTACTTCAGTGCTCGGAAGGAAAGTGTTTGCTTTAGACTCACCACGGAGGCCAACATCACCGATGAATTAGAGCTCTGGCTCTGTAGGTCAGCGTGGCCGAATGGATAAGAACGCGTGTTCTTAAACATCCGGTGTGATGAGGCCGAGTTAAGGGGTTCAGCCCCTACACCGGATAGTTGGACTAAAATGTTGACCTATCGTCCTTGGCTTATCGTCCTTGGACGTAAATTACAAGTATCTCTGAAGTCGGAGTGGATTCGCCTGATGGCGAGGGACACTGTTAATAGGGAAAGCTAATCCACACTCAAAATTCAATCCAGCACTACTAGTAGTAGTGTGTCTGGACTACGTTTGAGTTCAAAGCAAGTGAGCGCAAACAGAAGAAATCTATCTCTTAAACATTCGGTGTGCTGATGCCTAGTAGCGGGTCCAACCGCTACAATGGTCAGGAATAAAATATTGACTTCGCGTCCTTGACTTGGGGACGTAAATTACAAGTACCTCAGAAATAGGAGTGGCCTCGCCTGATAGGAAGGGACACTAGTAATAAGGAAAGCTAATCCACACGCATAAAGAAGTCCAGTGCACTAGAAGTAGTAGTGTATGCATGGACGGCCCCTGAGTTCAAAGTGACCGTAAGCAAAGACAAGCCTTTCGGTTCACGAGTGCATTTTTCGGGAGACTCCTGGGAGTCGGCGCTGAAGCTGCGGAGTTCGTACTTTGTGCGCCACTTTCGGCGGGTCTCCCTTCGGTAAAAAACCATCCAAGCGGAGTGAATGTGACGAAACGCCATGACAGCTCCAGAATGATTCTATCATTCTCTAAGTAAAAGAATAATTGTCCACCAGAAAATAATCTGAGTCCCCAACCAAGGAATAAGGAAAAACTAACAGAGATTGAAAACAAGAGAAAAATACATTTTGACCACGCACGCCCCATCATTTCTGTAATGCTAGGTCTGAGAAAGATTTCATGTCCAGATCAAACGTAAAACCCAGACACCACGGCACCAGTCGGCGGGGGCTATCAAAGGTTGAAAACTCGCTGTTTTCAGTACAAGGGAAGAGAAAGACGGCAAAGTGTGAAATCTGGGCTGGGGACGATTGATACATCGCGGAGCCAGTCAGTTGAGATTGACGTGTTAGGTTACAATCCTGTGGTTAAAATAGGGACAGACACCTAACACCTTAGTTCAACAGGACCTAACGTGTGAACCAGCCACGGCAGAATGGGAGATAAGAGGGTCAGCCAGACCCGTCTGAAATAACACATGCAGTAAAAGTCCAGACTTTGGGGAGCCGGGACAACGTCTGTAGTGGCCACCACAAAAGAGCAATTAGGACCAGATGCTTAACACCTCTCCGCAATACTACGGGGCAAAGTAGGAACACATGGCTGACACATTCCTGCCAGCAACCGGGAAGGCTGGTGTTACCAGCCTATTGGAATGTAATGACGCAACTGCATTGCCGCCAAAGCAGGTTTCATTGTTTCAGGCGTGGGGGGCATCGGTCAATTTGATTGACACATGAAACTACCGTCCACATGAAAGGAGGAGGGGTGAAAAGAATTTGGCACTTAATCCATCTGGGTAAATCGTCCTACATGAAAAATAGGTGGAGCTAACAGGAACTTGGACATAGTAATTAGCTAACCTGGAAACTAGCCAGGAATTGAATAGAATAAAACTACATGCATGGCCAGCAATCCTCAGACGCATTTACAATAGCATTCTTAGGATACCTACTGGAGAAATATTAACATTTCGTTCTGTTGAACTTCTGTACGAAGTATTATGACAGGATTTCCTAGCTATAACCCAGGTAATACCATTACTCTGATTAGTTTGTCTGCTAGTCTGAAGGCTTGTGTAGTTTCTTGTTCTGCATATTCTCCAAAACTTTACACTCGTGGATTTTCTTTGTACTTAATGTTCCAGTTTCTAGATTTACTATTACACTGTGAACTTTATCTTCTTCTTTCATTCACCACTTGGTTGTCTGATTTGTTGTATGTGATAATTTGGAGAAATCCATTATCCAAGCTACATGAGCGTGTGGCTTATGCACGTACAGGAGATACATTTAGATTCATCCTGTATGATGTTAAACATTGGGGAGACTGACTACTTAGGAGAAATGCCTGAGAGCTACCAGTCTCTTGATAGCGTCCAATTAACATTGATTATTTGGACCAACACTTTGAGTGCCTACCAAGATTATGGTGAAACCACTTGGTTTGAGGAATGGCACCAGTTCACCTTGTCTGCATGATGTCTGCATGAGGACAGACATGACTTAGGACATTCAATATCCCAGACAGATTCAGGGAAGGCATTTAATGTTCGACAGGACTGTGCGACCAGCCCTTCCGACAAGACAGTGTGAATGAATCAGAAAGGGAAAGAGTAAGTGAGGTGAACTTATATGGGAAACACCCCATTACATAAATGTATGTGACGAATGTATGTTTTGAGCTATAGATGTTCTAAATGGTTTTATGAATATATACATATATATTTATTTATTTAGAACTGATATATGTGTATGTAACATGCCATCATCTATCATCATACCATCATATATTATGACTTAAATGTATTTTTATATAAATGTATAGACATATGTGTTTGAGGTGTGTAGACGTAGATACTACCCATCTCCGTTCGTTTCATTCCAGATCTCTTAGGAGCAATGGACAGTCAACAATCCATATCCGGAAGTGACTTAGCCTTGTGAAGGGACCACTTTGGACTCCTTCAATCTGACAGTGAACTGCGTCTCACTGGGGGAAGCATGACCTATGTGACCTCTTAAGTTACGTATACCATAATATAATCATCATAATCATATGATCATCAATAGCAATAATAAACACAGTTGTTGTATTTTAAACTCAGTTGTCTGTATACATTCTCAATCAATCAATCATGTGCCATGCCGGAAAGCGTGGGCGGTCATGATTCGCCATTTCACTCGATCACCAGAGTCGTGGATCAACTCACTGTTCCTGTCTCGTCCATGCCATGTGGCCAAGCCATCCAGGTATTTTCCTCTCGGTCTTCCTCTTGGTCTGTTCCCTTCGATCTTGCCAGCTGTCACTAAGTTCTCCAGTCCATTTCTTCTCATAACATGTCCAAAAAATTTTGACTGTCTACGTCTAATTTCTCTAATCAATCTACGATTTTCATTTGTCTCTTGTAGTACTTGGTCATTGGTTTTTCTATCTGTCCATGGTATTCTTTGCATTTTCCTCAGAAACCACATTTCTGCAGCCATCAGATGTTTTTCAGCTTGACTGCACATTGTCCAAGTTTCACATCCATACAAAAGAACAGGCTCTATGTATCCCCTCAACACTCTTTTTCTCGTTTCAATTGACATCATTTTATTGGTCAGAATGTTTTTCATCTTGCTAGAGGCTACTTTCGCAATGGCGATTCTTGTTCTAATCTCTTCAAGGCATCTGCCATCAGATGTTATGACTGTTCCGAGATAATTGAACCGATTCACTTGTTGAAGAATATTCCCATTTACTTGTATTCTAACTGTTGATAAATGTTTGTGTAGTTTAAATATGTACACACATTTGGAGAACAGTTAGTGGGGGTTCACACATATTGTCCAGAAGTGGGAATCTATGTCCGGGAGGTATCTTGCCTATGCAGTCATAAGTAACCAGATTACGTTGCATGTCTTAACTCCTCCTTTCTCACTTCTGGTGATACCAAGTACAGCCAAAACTATATAGATATATTCTATCTTCAACGAGCCACTTCTGGGCTGTTTTCTTGAGAATCAGGGACAGTGTCTTAAATCAGCATAAAAGACACTTGTTCCACGTTTTCTCTCTGGGATCTGGGGTGGTAATTAGTCCTTTCTGACAGAGATTCAAAAAATAGGCACAATGAACGTCTGTGGTTTCAATAGTAAAGAAGAAGAGCTTATAGAAACAATGGAGAAGAGGAATATTGGTCTGATGGGAATAGCGGACACCAGAACAAAAGGGAAAGGATGCAAGGAGCTCCACCGCAGTTACACGTTTGTTTACTCTGGAGTAGAACAGCAAGAAAGGGCAAGACACGGTGTGGGAATAGTCATCGAACCACAGCTAGCAAGAGCAATGCTAGAAATAAAATATATATCAGAAAGAATCATAACAGTGAGAATAAAAGAACAAACAATCACAACATATGTACAGATATACGCACCATGTAATGCAAACAATAATGAGCAAGAATGTGAGGACTTCTACATGATGTGCTAAATAAAATAGATAAGCAGGACAACATCATAGTTATGGGAGACTTCAATGCAAGACTAGGACATAACAGAGGGGGCATAGAAAAACACCTGGGAGCATTTGGAGATCAGCAAAATGAAAGGAATGATAACGGAAGTAGACTGATAGAGCTTTGCAGCCAACACGATCTCTATATAACAAACACATTCTATAAACATAAAGATTCGCAAGTATACACCTGGTATAAATGGAACAATCTAGATACTAAAGCCAAATTGATTTTATATTAACAAGAAATAACAGAAAGAAAAATATATTAGATGCAAGAGCAGTGCCCAATTTCAATATAAACACAGATCATAAAGCAGTCGTTGCCACAATAAGAACCATTAGAAGAAGAAAACAAAAAGCAGGAAAATACATGCCATGCGAATCAGTAAACTTAAAAAACCTTAAAGACGAGGCAGTAAGGGAAAATTATGAGAAAGAACTAACTGAACTCTTTGTAAAATTACCTACGGAAAGAAAAACAGTGGAAGAAGAATGGGAGACGTTCAAATCAAGCGTTTTAAATACTGCAAAAATAACATGCGGAACCACGAAAAAAACGCAAAACAGGGATAAAGAAAATAACAAGTTGGTGGAACGCAGAAGTAAAGAAAGCGGTAAAAGAAAAAAAGGAAAAATATAAAAAGTGGTTGAAGAGCAAACAGGAATGTGATCTCATAGAATACAGAATATCGAGAAGACATGTGAGTAGAATAGTAAAGAGGGAAAAACAGAAAGACTGGGAAGAGTATGGAAAAACCCTAAATAAAAACTACAAGGAGGCAACCAGAAACTTCTACAAAAAAGATAAGTGCAATGCGAACCAGAGGAGTACCCTTTGACCCAACTGAAATAATTAACAGCGAAAATGGAGAACCAATAAGTGAACAAAAACACATCCTAATAAGATGGAAGCAGTATTTCGAACAACTTCTCAACATCCCATCAGATGTCACAGGAATTCAAGAGACCTACACAGATGTCACCGAGGAACTAGAACCAGACATACTAAAAGAAGAAATTATAGAAGCCATCAGATTAGCCCCATTGAACAAATCACCAGGACAGGATGAAATACCAAATGAACTAATAAAAGCAGCAAGGGAAGTAGGAACAGCTTGGCTACATAGACTATTCAACAATGTTTGGGTAGAACAACAGACACCACGAGACTGGGGAAACGCCATAATTATCCCAATTTGGAAAAACAAAGGCAGCAAAAGAGATTGCACACAATACAGAGGCATTTCACTGTTGAGTCATACTGGGAAAATATTTTGCAATATTCTTGAAAAAAGATTACGAACTACTTTAGAACCCCAGCTAAGCGAAACGCAGCTTGGATTTAGGAAAAACAAAGGATGCACAGACGCCATTTTTGCTCTTAGACAACTTATAGAAAAATCAATTGAATTCAATGAAACACTCTACTTAGCCTTTGTTGACCAAGAAAAGGCATTTGATAGGGTAGATAGAAACAAGCTGTGGGAAATCCTTAAACAATATGGAGTGAGTACACATCTAACAAACCTATGTAGAAGTTTATACGACAACAGTGAATGCATAGTGAGAGCAACTGGAGGACACTCAGAACCCTTCACCATAAGATCTGGAGTACGACAAGGTTGTGTCCTGTCCCCTCTCTTGTTCATAACATATATAGACAACATATGTAAAGAAACCAGCCAAGCAGAGACAGCAAGAATACCGCATGACGAGAACACAGAAGAAGAACCATCTGCAAATCTAACCATTAGAGAACTCCTGTTTGCGGACGACCAAGCACTAATAGCAAAATCAGAAGCTGAATTACAAGACCACATGAATAGTCTAAACGAAATGTGTAGGGATCATAACATGAAAATTAGCACAAGCAAAACAGAGGTAATGACTATAACTAAAGAAGAACAAACAGCAACAATTCACCTAAACGAACATCCCTTGAAACAAGTAAAGAGCTTCAAGTACCTAGGAAGTATAATATCATCAAATGGCAGATCAGAAGACGAGATCGAAAATAGGTGCAATAAGGCTAATCAACTCATTGGACAAATGGCACCAATACTAAAGAACAAACATGTATCAATAACTACTAAGAAAGCACTTTACAACACAATCTTCCTACCAACTCTGTGCTACCAATGTCAAACCTGGACAATGACAGAAAAAGAGAAAAGAAAAATCACAACAACAGAAATGAGGTTCCTGAGAAGAATACTCAACGTATCAAGAAGAGATAAGATCAGAAATGAAGAAATCAGGACTAAAGTGGGGGTTAAAGCTGCTCTAGATTTTATTAGAAAGCAGCAAGTCAAATGGTTTGGCCATGCAAGTAGGCTACCAGTCAACAGCATGCCACAACAAGCAATGACGTAGAGACTAGATGGAAACAGAGGAAGAGGCCGACCACGTAAACGCTGGACGGAGGGAATAACAGAATCCATGGGAATGTCGATATACGAAGCCCATAACCGGGCACTCTCACGAAGTTTATACTTCACCTCGACACCGCAAGGTACAAGAGGAACATGATGAGATGATGAGATGAGATGATGAGAGTTAGGGGATCTTAAACTGCATCCAGAACTAAACACCAGTAGAAGAAAATGCTTTTGGCTGAGTGGTTGCCCATCAGGGATCTAACCCCAGCCAGTTGGTGACAGTGAATTTTTTTTTTTTTTTTTTTTTTTTTTTGTTTTTTTTTGGTTACAGTTGTAGTATCTTTTATTTAAAACAAGTTATTTGCTTCTTCTGTAATATGTGCTGTCTTCAGCCAAATATTTTACGAGATTTGCGCTTGTGGGGCTAAGATTAAAATGTTTGCGACTTTTTGTTGATAAAGTTGTTGGACAATTTCTTTGTTGATTGTTCTGTAATTGTATAGTGCTTTGTTTCTTAATGTCCATATAAGATTTCTGTACTCTGCCAATAGAACAAGTAGCTTTGTGTGGGTGTCTTGTGTGGAGTAAAGAATGGAATTTATCATGATTACTTTGTAAACATCTGTTCTTTGTTTCAAATGAGTGTTTAGGATGTTTTGTAGGAGATTTCTTGTTGTCATGATTGTGTTGCATTCGTAATAGATGTGCTCTTCTGATTCTTGGACGTTCCGTCTACAAAGCTGACACTGTAGTATTTGTTTAGTTATTTTTGCTGTTCTCTCTGTTGTTGGGGTCATGCTGTAAACAATCCTATATGTAATTTCCCTTGCTTTTAGAGTAATCTGCTTGTTGTGAATATTTGAGAAAATTTCGGTATAATCTTTTATGAAATATCTATGTCCTCTTTTAATTCTGAGATGTACCGGTGTTGCTTGTAATTTAACTAAATGCCAGTAGATTGTATGTGTTTTCTTGTGTAGTAATTTTTCATGTCCTTTAATGGCTGAAATACATGTTTTGTAGAACGTTGGGAGAGTGCCAAAATAATGTGAGGATGTATTCCTAATAGGTTTTAAAGAAGATAGCCTAATTCCAATGTAATAGTGTTACTCTGGTTTCTCTTCACAACGTACAACAAATTGGTGAGAGGATGGCAAGGGAAACAAAAATGTAAAGATTTCCCCTTTTCCTTGTATAACCCCCATTAACATGTAAATGTATTCAAGGAATGGAATATGATGTGCCTATTACATACCACCAAAAGAAAAGAATGATCAAATCAATCTGAAAGCCACCAAACCTTACTCAAGACGACTACCACGTTATGGACAGACCAGAACAGGTCAATCTTCTGCGCCTCAGAACAGGACACAATAGATTACGCAACCACTTGTATACAAAATTTAAGATTGGTGACTCAGCCATGTGCACATGTGGTTTGGCGTCGCAGACAGCAGAGCACATACTCCAGGATTGCCCAAACTACAACATATCCAGGCGAACCTTCTGGCCTAGAGAGACAACAGTGGAAGATAAACTCTATGGACCGCTGAATGAACTAAAAAAGACTGTTAGATTCATACAAGAGACGACATTGCAGTTGTAGACATGTTTCAGGCGAACGAAAGAAGAAGAAGAAGATTAATTTCCTATGTTGTAAACACAAAATATCACAGATATCTCCAGAGCAAACACAGGTACTCTCTTCTTTATGAGTTTATGGTATACATGAATGTGAGAAAGAAACAGGAAAATGTGAGTGAATGTTGATGACAGTGAAGTTTTTTTTTTTTTTAAATTTTGGGTTTGGCGGTCATCCCAGACAAGCTGGTTCCCCGCTTCCCCCTGTTTTTGGCGTGGACCCTTAGTCCCACTGTGAGCTATTGCCCACAGTGGTCCACCGGGCCCACATTTAAAGTGATGCTTATGTGAGGTTTTTTTTGTGTGGATCACCCGGCCCCTGACCAGACCAGGCGCACTACTGCGGGGGGCAGCAAATGCGTCTGATCTTAGCCAAGGGACCGAGAATGATCATCCCGGTCGCAGTGACAGTGCTCATGACAGTGCTCATGACAGTGAAGTTTTTTTTTTTTTTTTTTGTTAGTGAAGTTTTTTTTTTTTTTTTTAAACTTTTATTGAGTAAAAATTTAATGTTCTGTTGTTAGATTTATTGGGAAATGTGGTGACTATGCCAAATTTACAACTTTGTTCAACCTTTTACATTGAAATAAAGAAAAACGGTCAAAATAGCTTTTTTCCT
>JACEFZ010016340.1:0-37494 GCA_014155875.1 Cepaea nemoralis
GAGTCACGAGCGGGGGTCGAACCGCCTCAGCTCTCGCTAATCGAAACGGGATTGCAGAGAGAAAGTGTTGTAACCCCACAGCCAGAGAGACCGGCGTAAAGGATATGCAAAACATTTTTTAACCATCTTTCTGCACAAGGGAACCATCTTTCTGTACACAGGGACATATTTTCTTTACAGAAGGGCATACACTCATACTTTCTTGACAATTAGATATACTTTCTTCACATCGATTAATTAGTTTGCTTTGCTTTGGTTCTTTGGCTGAATAAACAGACATGACAAGCTAAAATATGTTACACAATGTCACAATTCAAGGGAATGCATCTTTCAAAGTACATCTACCTCTCGCTCCTTCTTCGCCATCTTGCCCGGTTGTCGAACCTACACCTGATTGGTGGATGGAAGGCACGTTAGTGTGAAAGTGGATGCCAAGTGCGTGACGTGCCAAGAAGATGTCAGAATGTCTTTTGTGTAAGCGTGTTTGATTTTAAAAAATGTTTATGTCTAAACATAACTTAGTTATCAATGTTGCAAACCGTTGCCCCAGAAGGGGGTATAAAAGGGTGAAAATGTAAATTCTTTTTCCTAGTCTGCTATGAGTTCCTATTGTGCAGTTGATAACGCCTCAGTGCTTTCACGACATAATCTTTTTACAAGGATTTAAAAACAAAAATTATTATTGGGGGCTGGGAGGGGGGAGAGGCCATTTCCCAACAGTTTTTTATTGGTTGTTTCGTGTGTGTGTTTTTTTCTTTCTGTTCTTTGTTAGCACTACCATGTGCATATCTTTTGGACGTAACCGAACACTGTCGCGAAAGTTTGGCAAGAAACTGATAGGAGATGACACAAAGGAAGGCGGAAGATAAAAGAAGTGCAAACCTGAACAAGACGGTGTTGTCATCCGATGCAGGGCATTTTTAATTTTCATTAAATTAGAGAGTGAGGGGCAGACAGACAGACAGACAGACAGACAGACAGACAGACAGACAGACAGACAGAGAGAGAGAGAGAGAGAGAGAGAGAGAGAGAGGCGGAGAGACAGAGTGAGATACAGAGAGTGACAGAGAGAGAAGGAGGGATAGACGAAGAGACATATAAGAGAAGGAGAGATAAACAGAGCGACATACCGAGAGGGAGATAGACAGAAACAGAGAAAGAAAGAGACAGAGACCCAGACAGAGAGAGAGAGAGAGAGAGAGAGAGAGAGAGAGAGAGAGAAGATAGGGGTAGGGTGAGAGAGGGGAGATGGAGAGAGAGAGAGATAAATAGATAGAGGCGGAAGAGAGAAAGAAGGAAAGCGAGGGAGGGAGAGAAAGAAAGAGAGAGAAAGACAGATTGAGGGGGTAGGAGGGGAAAGAGAAATAGAGGGAGAGAGTGTGAAGAGAGTCACTCAGGGTGCCAGCCTATGTCCTTGTAAAATCATTTAGCGTGCGAACCTCTGTCCTTGTAAAGTCAGTGTGTGAACCTATGTCCTTGTAAAGTCAGTGTGTGAACCTATGTCCTTGTACAGTCAGTGTGTGAACCTATGCCCTTGTAAAGTCAGTGTGTGAACCTATGCCCTTGTAAAGTCAGTGTGTGAACCTATGTCCTTGTAAAGTCAGTGTGTGAACCTATGTCCTTGTAAAGTCAGTGTGTGAACCTATGTCCTTGTAAAGTCAGTGTGTGAACCTATGTCCTTGTAAAGTCAGTGTGCGAACCTATGTCCTTGTAAAGTCAGTGTGCGAACCTATGTCCTTGTAAAGTCACTTAGCGTGCGAACCTCTGTCCTTGTAAAGTCAGTGTGTGAACCTATGTCCTTGTAAAGTCAGTGTGCGAACCTATGTCCTTGTAAAGTCAGTGTTTTAACCTATGTCCTTGTAAAGTCACTTAGCGTGCGAACCTCTGTTCTTGTAAAGTCAGTATGCGAACTTATGTCTTTGTAAAGTCACTTGGCGTGCCAACCTATGTCCTTGTAAAGTCAGCGTGCAAGCCTATGTCTTTGTGAAGTCACTTAGCGTGCAAACTTATGTCCTTGTAAAGTCACTTAGCGTGCAGACTTATGTCCTTGTGAAGTCACTTAGCGAGCAAACATATGTCCTTGTAAAGTCACTTAGCGTGCAGACTTATGTCCTTATAAAGTCACTTAGCGTGCAAACCTATGTCCTTGTAAAATCATTTAGCGTGCAAACCGATGTCCGTGTTAAGGTAAGCGTGCTCTCCTATGTCCTTGTAAAGTCACTGCAAACCTATATCCTTCTGAAGTCACTCAGAGTGCCAACCTACGTCCACCATAATCTTTTATACACAACACATTAATTTGATCTGGTATTAAGATATCGCCGGCTTACTGGCCTAGAGATTAGCGACTTTTCTCGTAATCTCGTATACTCTCATAGGTAACGTGACGACGGTGAGAATCAGCAGTGCTTCGAATCGCGTCGGTAACTTACGGGGTATGTGAGCCGGCCGCTCAGAAAGCAATGGCAAACTACTGAGCGTAATCTTGCCAAGAAATCAACAATCAGCTGAAAGATGCTGATGTTGACAGCGATGTCCTGTAAAGGATATGCAAACAAAACAAAAAAAATATAGATATTATTGAAATATTAACTAACTATTTTAATTCTTAATGATTATTCATTATTTTAATATAAATATGAACAGATATTATGTTTTGGACAATTTAAGTTATGAGCGTATTATTTTGACATGTTATTACGAAATTGTCATATGTAAATTTTAAGGCGGCTTTGTGGCGAAGGTGTTATGGGCCCAGTTCGTATTCCCGAATACCGCGTTTGGTGGGATATTTGGCAGCAGACCGCCTTGTGTTGGTTTTTATAAAATGGTATGAGTGTCGGTCGTTCAGAAAGCAATGGCAAACTATTGAACGTAAACGTGCCAAGAAATCACAAACAGCCAAAAATGTTGGCGGTGACTGCGACGCCCTGTAAAGGATATGAAACAAGCTTAAACATTTAAAGGCAGAAAGTCAAATAGCTTGAAGAACAAAACATTTTAACGGCATCTTATTACTTAAAAACAACACCAAGATTTGTGATATAGTCGCGGTGGCACCACACTGACACGAATAAGTAACTGCGGAGGGATATATATATAAATATATATATATATATATATATATATATATATATATATATATATATATATATATATATATATATATGAGCTGAGCTGATCCACGACACTGGTGATCGAGTGAAATGGCGAGTCATGACCGCCCACGCTTTCCGGCATGGCACATTATATATATATATATATATATATATATATATATATATATATATATATATATATATATATATATATATATATATATATATATACGGATAGAGCTAAAATAGAGCTCCGCTAATGTTTATCAATGTGTCTTCACACTTACTCACTTTGCATCAGATCACACATTCTTAACCCCAATGTCTAACAGTTTTCATTTTGAAGGGATCTGAAAACAGGAATAGTTTTAACAGAATTATATGCCTCAATTTAATTACCAATTCAGTTTGCATGTTATCATATATCGTGTTTCCATACATTCAGCGTGCCATTGAAAATCGTTCCATTTGATACTAGTGGAGGTACAAATTATCACTAATTGAACATTGATGTCACCGCCTCCTTCCGGAAACAGTCTAAACCAGTGGTTCTCAACCTTTTTTGGCCCGTGCACCCCTTCACCATATGTTCAGGATGTCATTCCCCCCTCCCCTTTCGTATGTCCTCCCTATAAATCCCCCACCCGCCCCTACACAGTATACGAAAGAATTGAAGCTACATTTAATAATTCATACTCGAATAAGTCTAGACGTCTACATAAAACGTGATTTGCGGGTCTACTTACGTTATGAAATTAATTTCAGAAGGGCGAGAAGTACAGAACCGCAAAGTATGGAGGGAAAAACAATATCAAGTAATCGGTTCTTGTATTAACGCGATCTTGAAATAATCTTAATTCTCCCCCCCCCCCCCCCCACCCCTCCACCCTCCCCGGAAACCCTAAAATTCTCCCCTTGGTCTAAACTCTGTGCTATAGCTTGTTTGGCTCCGCTGGTTGGTTAGTTTTACACACCCTGAAGAATAAAATCACAATCTACAGGATCTGAAAATAGAAGAAAGCTGACTCATAAACAGTACCACGCATTAGACATTAACAGCCTTAAGAGATATTAAAGGCAGCTCAGTTACATGGAAAGCCCCGTAACAGAAAACATGATTCCCGGAAAACGAAGCAGGGCCGACCAGGTACCGCGGTGGGCACAGAATATCGAAGACATCCCGGGCATGAAAATTCATGAGGCAAGATAACTAGCGAAGGATAGAGAGTTTCTTTGGAGAAGTCTGTGACAAGAACGAAGGTCTGCAAATGATTTGTTAAGTGGTAATGATGTTGGTGGTCATGATAATGAAACTTTGTTTTATTTGTGTACTCGCTCGCTTTGAACTCAAGCGTCATACACACTACTTCTAGTGGCACATACTGAATTTTAGATTATCTTTCCTTATTACAAGTGTCCCTCGCGATAAGGTGACTTGCCGTCACCCCGACTTCAGAAGTACTAGTGATTTTACGTCTTCACGTCAAGGACAAGAAGTCAACATTTTAGTCCAACTATCCGGTCAAGAGGTTGAACCCCTTACCTCGGCATCAGCACACCGGATCTGTAAGAACGCGCATTCTTATCCATTGGCTATTCTGACCTCTATGAAAATAATGATAATGAATAAAGCCCCGGATCACTGACGTGTGAAGCGGGTGTGCAACCACACGGCACACGTTGGACACACAGCCAAATTATCATAACAGAATATCACAACGTCACCCACCGTAGGCTATGCTCAAGATTGCCAACGTGTGCCGTGTGGTTGCACACCCGCTTCACACGTCAGTGATCCGGGGCTTGTTTCCGGATCCGGTCAGGGATATGCACTACTGACGAGCTCAAACGAGGGCGAAACTCGAGTCTAGTGCTTCCATATTGACGTGGATAGGCCTTAGGTTCATACCAGAGTGCGATCAGCGTTGCCAGTAGTGGGTTGTGCTCAATATTTAGAATATGATTACGGCGATGAAGATGTTGATGGTGGTGGTGGGGGTGGCGGCGGTAGTGGTAATGACTGAAGATATAGATAGTTAATACATACAGCAATTATTTCTAGACTACCACCTTCGAGTAGTTTTAGAGGTGACAGAGTATTTTCTTGGCAAACACTGTTGTCTAACAGTGAAAACTGAAATGGTTACAGATTCAAAGTTTACTTAAGTGGAAAAATGAAGCACTTTACATCTCTGCCAAAGAGAACAAGTAACAATCTTCAGAATCCTCACAGGACACAACAGGCTAAACTATAGGGTGTATTTTTAATGACTGTATGTTTTTTTTATTTTTATATTGCTGTTCCAAGTTTTGTATTTACCCTCTGTGAGCTAATGCAACATAAAAGGTAAAAGCAAAACTTGGAATGGCAATATTTTCAAAAACCCCACAGTCATTAAAAATACACCCTGTATCGCTGGTTTAACTGATTCAGTGCCGAAGGATACTACATCGCCAAATATGACCTACCATTTAGATCAGTACGTGCGGTAGATTTTCTCAATATGATGCAAGTATTCGAAATGCCGCCCCATACATGTTTTGTATTCCTTTACAAATGCCGCCTCCTTATGGTGCCGCCTACTGCGACTGAATCTCAATATCATAGCACGATACGGCCCTGATTTGGACAGAAGGATGATATAATAACATACTAGGTTCATTGTCTTATTTGTTTTGTTTCGCGGTATCTTCCGCAATTTCAATGCTTAGTGAATGGTAATTTACAGCATAATAGTGTTCGTTTATAAAGATATAACAAAGATAATGCACACAGATAAAACTACTATAGAGAAAGAAATATATGTTAATGAGGAGAAATTGGAGTAAATTTTGAATACCTTGGGTCATTGATTACCAACAACGGTGACACAATGAAAGAAGTTAACTGACGACTATCAATTGCAACTCAAAGACTAAAACAACTGAATAAATTATGGAATGGGACAGACAGAACAACAAAAATTAGATTTTTAAGAGCATGCATCTTTCCCATTGCAACATACGCCTGTGAGACCTGGACACTTACTAAACAAGCTGAACAGCGCATAAATGCCTTTGAATATAAATGTTATAGACGAGTTCTAAGAATATCTTGGGTAAAGAAAAGAACAAATGCATCCATACTTCAAGAGCTGAATATTGAAGAAGGTTGGCTATTAAAGACGATAAAACAAAGAACATTGAAATATTTTGGTCACTTGAAACGTCACGAAAGTTTGGAGAGAACAATAATGGAGGGATATATGCCTGGGAAGAGAGGAAGAGGAAGGCCAAAGAGAAGATGGGTGCAGGATGTGGCGGATGATCTCCAGATGGGTGTATCGGGCGCGGGACATCTTGCTTTATGATCGAGAGGTTTTCCGGAAGGTTGTTGTGGGAGCGAGGTTCTGCAAAGGACATGCTATTGAATGAATGAATGAATGAATTAATTAATTAATTAATTAATTAATTAATTAATTAGTTTTCGTTTGATTTGCACCATGTTTGGTCCAAACCTGCTTATTGTTTGGCACCGACTCAGTTATTAAACTAAAGATAGAAGGTGATGAATGTATGAGGTATTTGTGAAGTTGGAGATACTGATGAATGTAACCGTGAGACTGGTAAAATGACGTGTACAGATTTGTTACCGGAGTGTCCAGTATATGCACAGCAGAGAATCTTATTTTGGCTTACACGCGGTCCTATTTGAAGACAAACTCAATGGAGATGTCAGCAATGTCAAACTGACAGCTGCTTTATTTAGATTTATTCAGACGTGTTATACCACGTCTCGTTGAACCCAGTGGTTCAGTACACTACTCCGGCCGACCTTCCTATCCAGACAGCAATAATTGGGCGGTATACTGTGTCATTTGGTAATGTAACATAACGGCTCTTGATTCACATTTACCAATTTAGCACCCCCGACCAAGGTCGCGTGGATCCATGACAGCAGGTGCTGGATGAAGCTGAAGAGCAGCCGACATATAGTTATTGGTTATTTTCTCAGGTTTCACGAGGGGAGACAGAGGAGCTCTTTGTGGAGACCACGGCTCCGGTCATCGACCAGTATGATCACTGCTAAGTAGGAAACCAATGGCAGACTATCTTCTTTACAGATACCTAGAGTAACATGATTAGTCACTGGTGGTTTCTGGTGAACATTCAATGAACCCCATATGACAGCAGGTGGTAGATGAAGCTGGAGAGTAGTCGACAGATAGTTTTTGGTTATTTTCTCAGGTTTCACGACATAAGGCAGAGGAGCTCTTTGTGAAGACAATGACTCAGGTCATTGACCCGTATGATCACTACTTAGTAGGAAAGCAATGGCAGACTATCTTCTTTACAGTTACCTAGAGTAACATGATTAGTCAATTGTGGTTTCTGGTGAACATTCAAAGAACCCCATTGAATAGACAGACTAAAACGAACGAGCAAGCCATACAAGAAACAAATGAAAGAAGTAAACTGACTGGAGAATTTACGCCTAGACAGTCGAGATTTTTTTTTAGCATGATAACAAGATAAATACACTGGGGAATTAATTAACGACTGACAAGATTTGTGGGAAACGAGCAAGGGGAAAGCAAAGAGATCAATATATGGATGTATGACTTGGTCAATGGCATAACCGAGACATAAACAGGCTTTGTATTATGGAGAGATAACCCCATTTTACAAGCTATCGTCTTGTCAAGACGGCAAGGTGCCAGTCATATGTGTGTGTGTGTGTGTGTGTGTGTGTGTGTGTGTGTGTGTGTGGGTGGGTGGGTGGGTGGGTGGGTAGGCAGGCAGGCAGGCAGGCAGGCAGGTAGGTGTAACCGTGCCAGTCCATCGAGAGTAATCAAAGCTGTGATCCATGGTTATTAATCCATGAGAAGTGGTTATGGCAGTAATCTTCGCGTTGTCCTAAACACCTAGTTAACAATTTTAACAAATGAGCATAACTCACCCAATTCGAAGAATCTTCAACACACACACGCGTTGGTCACTTTTCTGGATTCATCCATGATTTTAATTCTGGAGCTTAGGAAATTTAATAATATAAATTCGGAACATTCAAACCATTCCTAATGAGCCGGCCAGCTTATTCAGCTATCTGGGAAATAGTGCTTAATTTGGGTAGTTGCTTAAAAAAGAACTAATTACTTGTAAATTAAAAATAGCTAACTTCAATTCGATTTCTTAAAATCAAAATCAATTTAGGGATGTTTTCCCTTCTTATAATTGAAACTAACATTACCAGATGTAACCCTTCTCGTTAACGCTTATCTGACTATCACAAAAATGGAACGCGTGTTGCCTCTATCAATCTAAAAACCGAACTGCCGTTGTCAATGTTTTTGTTGCTACCCCGATGTATTGTTGCCAGGAAGACGATGTGCGTCTTCGTGTAGTGCTTCCTTGGCTTTCTCCACTAAATAGGAGAAAACCAAAGACATACCCGGCGCTACATCTTCACTCCCTTATCCTTCCTTCAATTATTTCCTTTATAACAATGCTCTGTTATAAAGGTAGGTAGGTAGGTAAGTTTGTGTGTGTGTGTGTGTGTGTGTGTGTCTGTGTGTGTGTGTGTGTGTGTGTGTGTTGGTGTGTTTGTGTTGTGTGTGTGTGTGTGTGTGTGTGTGTGTGTGTGTGTGTGTGTGTGTGTGTGTGTGGGTTCTCAAGTATCTTAAAATGGCCGTCTCTGCTCACGAGGTCAAATGCCTTTGTGAGGTTGGTGAAGGCAATATATAATGGCTTCCTCTTTTCTCTGAACTTCTTGAGCTGCCTGAGTGAGAAATCATACCGATGGTTAACCTGTTGGGTCTACATCCACACTGTGATACGGGTAGATTCTTTCAGCAAGAATGTGTAATCTTTTTATGATTACTCGAGCGAACATCTTGC
Source organism: Cepaea nemoralis (assembly GCA_014155875.1). Taxonomy (NCBI): domain Eukaryota; kingdom Metazoa; phylum Mollusca; class Gastropoda; order Stylommatophora; family Helicidae; genus Cepaea; species Cepaea nemoralis. Next base: position 8,976 of record JACEFZ010016340.1, read on the forward strand.
CTATACTAGATATAGCTGTTATAAATGCACCACTGCACTCCGCAATGATCTGTCCTTCATATCTAGTGGAGAATCTCCACATTGTATTTTAACCGCGATTGTCAGAGCATCTGTTTATAAAAGACCGTTTCTCTCGCCCTGAAGTTATATGGTGCTATCCCGAGACTTTTATAGACCTATAGAAACTCGACTCATGATGTGGTCAATATCACTCCGGCAGCCTTTACTTTCAAGGAAATTTCCTGGTACTCATTTTAGACTACTTCGACCAAAGCGCTCAAGTCAATTTCACAAAATTCCTGAAGGATTCTAACAGATTACCACCTGACCGTCAGACACGCATTCTTGCGCTAATGCTACTTTCTTTCCAGTCTTTTGATATTTTATATAAAGAACATTTTTACTTAACCGTATTCCTTTGTGACTCACGAGATCCTTTTTTTATCCTTTACAGGACATCGCTGCACTTCAATATGGGACGCTTGTAGTTTATTATAGACTGGAACGCAATTGTTGATAGAATTTAGTGTCGCAAGATATCTTGTGGCCGATTTGTATCTCCACCCAGCAAATTCACGCATTCAGTGTTATGCTGTTTATTTCAATTAAGATTAGGCATGTGTAAAAGAAAACAAAATAGAAAATAAACAAGACAAAGATCTATATAATCATTTAATAATTGTCTGTTTATTGTGTACACTAGTATAAAGTCGGTTAGAATTCTCAGGCGTAAATCATTATAAAATTAACAGAATTCCCTGGCGTAAAGCATTATAAAATTAACAGAGGAAAATTAAATACAAATAGAGCTGATTATTAGTACAGTAGCACAGTAGTAATCATACCGAAGGACAGCAGGATATTTAAAACTAGTTCACGGTCGCTGATCTATAATAAACCTACAGGTACAGGAATAAGACAAAAAGATCTACAATCTAGACTTATACGAGGTAAAGTCATTAAGCAACAGGGATTTTATTATACAATTGCGTGAAAGAATATGGATATTGGAAAATCTTATTTTATAACAAAAACTCTCTCATGAGCTATACCCGAAGTAGGGTTTTGTGATGTTCGAGCATTTTGTGCATGCCGCCTGTCACGAATTGGCAGCCTTTACTTCCCAGAACAATTTTCGGTTCACTTTTGATGGGCCATGTAGAGGATCAACAGACGAACAAAACCGTTTTCTCTATATTCAAGGCTATACTGTCTTGACGTAAGCTTGCAAAACCTGCAAGTAAACAAACCACCAGGAATGGCTTTCTAGTTGGGAAGTTAATTTGACACCAGTTCCGGTCACCCCCAGAGGTTATCAATCCAGCCAGACTGGAGGGCAGACTCAGGGGACTGAATGGTAATTAAAACCAACCAGGCATGACGCAAGCAAACCTGGTTTACCAACAGAGTTGTAAACTGGCAGCTGACCATGAGAACCTAATTGCTACTTTGACATGACACCTGATAAGCAGAGGTGCACGGTGTGAAATCACTGATAAGACTCGGGCTAATAATGGTCAGACCCACAGGTGTGAAGGCTAGTGTGCATGCAGAAAGAATTTTTATGACTGGACAGACTTGGAGTTAATTGCAATTACTGTCAGGAGGAGATAAGAAGAATTTATGACGGGAATGCCAAGGAGATAATACTGTCTGCTTGACTCAGCTTAAATAAGGGTCCCTAGCCTGTTTTATGTTAGATTAAGTCTGACTTCAGAACAGGTAGGCAGCCAGCTCAATGTTTGTAGTCATATGCATGATTATTATGTTGGCTTCTAGGAAGGATTTCTTAGTAACTAGTCCCTTAGTAAGTCTCTTAGTCTCTTAGATGGATGGACCGATTTTCAGTCTATATCTGATCTAGGTTATTTCAAGAACTATCATTGTCGTAGGTTACTTGAGTGTTCTTTCTAAGTTCTGTGTTCAATATCATTGTGCTTCATGTATTACTCTTCTGAGAAGTAGAAACTTGTGAAAGGCATATCATTGTCTAAGTATACTTTTAGGTGTCTTGGTAGATGCTTGTCATGTCTTTGTAAACTAGACTAGTCTCTTTTTGGTGTGTGCATTTGTTGTACAGAATATAGTCAACTGACTATTTATTTAATTCTTACAACAGCAGTAACGAAGTGGTGATTAAACCGTGCAGCTCAGCAAATATGGCTGGTCTGTGTGGTAACTTCAATTAGACTTGTTGTATATCTCATTTTGTAGCTATACAATATTAGTACTCATTAATAATGCCTGATGCTATTATGTTGAGTATCATTAGATGTCCATCTTGAAGTAATATAATGGTTACGGATAGGTTGGATGTATGTATGTGTAATTTCATAAACTAACTAGTGCATTATGCTATGATGTTAAAGTATCATAATATGTCTAGTTTAATCAATATGTTTATGTGTATTGGATGTTTGATATATTGGTTTGGCATATGCATACCTACCAATATGAAGTGTTATGCTATTGTCTGCGTATTGGCCCATTGGCCAATGATTGTGTTGGAAGCAGAGGTGTAATGGTACAGACATTACCCACAATTGGTATAGGGTGCTAAACTTTCTCAGTGTATTATGGGCGTGCGTCCACGGTAATGCATGGAAACCTGGCACAGCTACTGGTCATGGCTTGTAAGCCTGAATGATCAGACATTATTATAATACCATTACCGATCCTGTGAGCTGCTAAACCAATTTTGGACAGAGCGGCTGTACGACACAGAATTTCTGTATTAGCGACATGGACATGGGGCGGCAGAAATGTAATCATTACAGGCGTGTGAGACAATTGAAAAGCCCGTCCCAGACTAAAGACAGTAGGGAGAAGGAGGATGGTGAACACAGTAGAGCTGGAAGATAAACTTGGCCAGACTGGTCATTGTATATGTTTGTGTTATGATATGTTTTAATTAGGCTTGCGCTGATGTAGAACTGACATAACACATTCTTGACTTTCTTTCAAGCTCTCACAAGGAGCACCTATGTTATAGATCTCAAGACTAGAGACTACTGACTAGGAGTGTCAGGACTGACAGGATCGTCAGAATACCGGCAAGCTGTTTCTTCTTTGTTGAGTCTACTGGAGAGTGGGGATCTGGACCACAGATCCAGATAGATGAAGTAACAAGTAAAGTTACGTAATATTTGTCATCAAGATCAATATGTATATGATTTCATCATTCTCATATTGACAATCATCCTATGTCTATGATTATGATTAGTACATAAATGTTGTAGTATTGTAACTCATAGTTCTGTCGTTATCTTTTAATTCCAATTGTGCATACGTGTTGTGTGTGTACATTGGTGGGGGTTCACTTACACACCAAGGAAATGAGCAGTCAGGGAGATAAACCTGTACTAGGATAGTTGTCCTTAAACTTTAATTCAGACGTAAAAATCTATCTTAGCTAACCTTCTCTTTCCTATTCCTTGGCGAATATTCAGCTCAGTTCATTTCAATTTTGTAACTGTACGTTGGATATTCATGGGCCTAATCTATAGTTCAGCCATATAGATTTTGTCCCTAGTCAGTTTCTGACTATTTGGGGTTGCTCGCCAGTGAATAAGACTTTCATCTAGCCGGTGGGGCACCCCGACTTCTGACACCGCCCCACCGTCGATGGGTAGAAAGATTTCAAAATGGAAGACAAAACGTCAATAATGAATCCGATGGGAATGTCATGATGTCCATCGTTTGGAATATCAAGGGCCTTACATTTCCGTCGCCCAGCTACTGAGTTGAGTGCGTGAGCTGTGAATTTTGTGTGGAGTGCTTTTACATCTGTCCGCGGTTGTTAGTAGCCTGATATGCATGTTTAAAAAAAATGGCGGCCTCTAGGCGGTCTCTGAACTAACTGGATTGCCTTGCGCAGTAATGTGTGGCTGCTGGTTTTCTGGTGACTACCTCTTCCATCGATGATGATCTGTGCTTTTTCGTGGCAGACTTTTGTGTTGGCATTCTGGCAGCGGCATTATGCATAGTATACCTGTGCGGGCTGTTGGTTTGTCGAAGATCCTGTCTGTTCCACTTTTCACATGGGGCAGTGAGGTGCATTTTGTATGATGTTCACTGACATAGCATAATAGAGAGACCCCTGCCATGAAGTTGGACCTGAGACTAACTAACTAACTAGCGGACTAACTAACAAGTATAAATTTCAAGGAAATCGGAAAAAAATACAGCGGATATACTACGTGCTCTGAAATTGAGTTCTTAAAACTTCCGCATATAGTCCTGACATGGCGTCATGGAAATTTCATTTCTTGGAACCATTGAACGAGCATTTGCGGAGTCAAAGAATTGCAAAGAGCACCGAGGTAATGGAGGCAGTGCAAAATTGATTTATGGCGACACAAAATGTGTTTCCTTGAAGGCATTAATAAGCTAGTAGACACGTGAACAAAGTGTGTTGCCAGGCAGGGATACTAGTTGAGAGATAACACACAAAATGTATTATGTTTACATTTACAATTTATTATTATCTTTTGTTAAAAACTATTGTAGAAAAATTATTCATAGAACTCCTGTTTCTTAATGACTTCCCCTCATATATATCATATATGAAGACTGATATAATCAAGGGTTTGATCATACAATGCACGCGACAAAAGAAAACCACTTTGTGAGAATCCTGCAGATGTTTGTAATGGACACAGAAAAAAAACAAAAACATTATGTCTGAAATTGTACTTAGTTGTAGTTTATTGTACTGTTGTGGTCAAAACGTGTCATTCAAGACCGACGTCACAACAATTTCGACATATCAAAATGTACTCAGGCTTGCAAAAGAGATGTGGATAGAATGAATAATTATAGCCTCATTAGCCATTTTCTCGCGCAAGACTGCTTCATACTTTAACACCATCCTTCTTGCTAGTGCCGTAATGAATTCAGGATTCCACCAGTTGTAGCCTAATTTCTCGAAAAGTTTTTCTTTGTTTCTAGTAGGGCTTGCTCATTTTTTTTTTTCTTTTACCTGTGCGTCAATGGTATTCTTTGCATTGTCCTCAGAAACCAGATGTCCACTGCCATTAGATGTTTCTCAGTCTGTCTGCTTATTGCCCATGTTTCACATGTGTACAACTATAGGTTCTATAAGGCACTTCAATACTCCTGTTCTCATTGCAGTTGAGAGCTTTGTATTGCTCAGTCTATTTTCTATCTTCAGGATCCCTGTAGAGGTTATTAATGAGTCTCATATAATTTTAGCCTAATCTTTTTTCGCGAAGGCATGCAATTAGTTGCTCATGTTGTACTTTATCGCCAAGGCATGCAATTAGCTGCCATTCTTGTACTTTATCGCGAAAGTATGCAGTTTGTTGCACATGTTGTATTTCATCGCGAAGGTATGCAATTGGCAGCTCATGTGAGGATGTGTGTTTGTGGGTGTGTATATGAGGGATGTGTGTGTGTGTGGGGGTGGGGAGTGGGGAATGTATGTGTGGAGGGGTTGTGTGTGGGGGTGTGTATGGGTTGATGGGTTATGTGTGTGGGTTAAGGGATGTGCAGTCGGTGGGGGATGTGTGTGTGTGAGGGATGTGTGTGCGTGGGGGGGGGATATTTGGGAAGATGGTTGGGAGTATGTGGGTGTTGGTGGGTTGGGGGTGTGGGTAGGGAATGTGTATTTGGGTGGGTGAATAGGTGTGTAGGAGATTGTGTGGGTGGGGGATGGGTGTGTAATGGGTTTGGGGATAAGTGGGGGATGTCTGTGAATAGGATATGTCTGTGTGGGTGGGAGTGTGTGAATGTGGATGGGGTAAATGTGAGTGTGTGGAGGATGTATGTGTGGGTGGTGAGGATGTTTGTAGGTGGGGGCGTGTGGGTGGGTGGGGAGATGTGTGTGTAGGTGAGAGATGTGTGGGCGGGGATTGTATGGGGAATGCATGTGGGGGATGCGTGTGTGTGTGGGGGGGGGGGAATATGTTTATGGGTGGAGTATTGTGAGGGAGGGGAGATATGTGAGAGGTAGGGGAGGTGTGGGATGCGCAGGTGGATGAAGGATGTATGTGAGGATGGGGGATGTGTGTTTGGCTGGGTGGTTGGGGTGTGTGTGTGGGTGGGAGGGTAGATGAGAGATGCATGTGTTGATGGGCGGGTGGGTGATATGTGGGTGTGAGTGGTTGGTAGATGAGTACGTGAGTGGGTGGATGTGTGTGAGATATTAGTGTATGGGTGAAGGATGTGTGTGTTTGTGGGAAGATTTATGTGAGCGGTGGATGTGTGTGGGTGGGGTATACGTGGGTGGTGGGGTGTCTGTGGGTGGGAGGTGTGTGTTTTTGGGTGTTTATGTGTGGGCAGGTGGGGAGATGTGTTTGTGGGTGGAGATGTGTGTATAGGTGGGGGATGTGTAGTTGAGAGGTGGCGGATATTGGGTGGGTGAGTGGGTGTAGTTTGATTGATGTGTGTGTGGGTGGGTGGGAAAATTGTGAGGTTGCGGAATGTGTGTGTGGATAGGTGCGGGATGTGTTGGTTGGCGGGGGTATGTGTGTGTGGTTTTGTGATGTGTGTTTTGCTGGGTGGTTGAGGGTGTGTGGGTGGGTGGTGGAGAATATGTGGGTGGGTGTGTGCGTGTCGGTTAGGGGATGGGTGGGGATGTGTGTTGTGTGGGTGGGGAAATGTGTGTGGGTGGGGGATCAGTGGGTGGGTGGCGGCATGTATATTTGCCTGTGTCTTTGTGAGTGCGTGGAGGTATGTGTGTGTGTTGGGTGGTGGGGGAGGTGTGGTGGGTGGGGGATGTATGGGTGGCTGCAGGATGTGTGGGTGGCTGCGGGATGTGAGGGTGGATGGGGGTGTGTCTCACAACATTGCAATATGCACTGTTTATGTTTACAACTTTCATTTGACAATGTTTTTCCCCCCATGTGAATGTATCATGCGTAATATGCATTGTTTATGCTTACAAAATCCATTTGACAATGTTTCTTTTTCCTATGTAAATGTAACATGCACATTTGATGAATGACAGATGAGTGATTAAAAGGGCCGAATGTAAGACGGGCCTGCGTGCCCAATTTGTTACCCTTTTTAAAATAAAGTTCGTTCGTTCGTTCGTTCGTTCGTTCGTTAGTTCATTCATGTTTCAGATATATTTCTAAATGTATATAGTCCAGGTTCATCCAAGTGCAGTCTGGACTTCTGTATGTGATCGCGTTTGTGTGAGTTCTTAATTATGTCAAATTAAAATAAATACTCAATAGATTTTTCTTCTTTCCAGGAGAGGTAAGATAAGGCTATAAATGAATGAATTAACAACTAAATTGATGAATGATATAAGAAACATATGGCAGACATATAACCTAGAGTATGTTAAATATGTTTCCCACGCCTAAATTATCATGGGGTGTGTCAATTCTCAATACTGACATTCCACTGTGTCTCCTCTAACGGTACCTGAGTCTGCCATTATAACCGACCATGGTCACAAACAGGTTACACAAGCGTAAAATTGCATACCCAATATTCATACATAATAGAAAACTTGCTGTCAACGAAACTTTTGATAACTACAATGCTTCCTCATTTTTTACCGGTATACCTTCTTTGTGCCCAGTCTACGGGAATATTTCGCGTCCGTTTCAGGGAAGTTATTGAAGTAGGATTAAGAAGAAATGTATAGCAGGATTTTAGAAATAAGGTTTGTTTACTTCACTCCGCGTGTAATACATTTTTACTGGTGAAATGAGGTTTGAGGAATAGTTTCATTCATCAGCATCATTCAGCTGCTTGTCCTGCGCAGAAGTATTCCCATATAAGCCTTTCTAAGTACCTCGCAATCATAGGCCAGATGTACTGTCAGTACTGCTCTATATGTGTTAATTATTTGAATCCATTGTTTCTCGTCTCCAGCATTTCCCGCTACGCATCCCTGCATCATTCATGTCTCTTTAAAAGTGAGTTGAGTGTCCTTTTTACATGACGTTGTAATCAACCTCAGCATTTATTGGTTGTGTGTTTTACTAGGTAATGTTAGTTAAGTAGTTTCCATTGCTTTCTAATCGGCCAGAGCCTCATACAATTGAAATCAGCTCAAAGTATTCTGCTTCCAAATCGCCAGCAGCAAATTTGCGAACCCACGACCCGGTATGACGGGGAATTGTGAAACTGCGCATCTCACTATCTACTAAGCCAAAGCGTCCGTTTCATGACTCTCTATGTGTCCACAGTACGTCATTTTCCTCGATGTTATTGGTGTTAATAACTTGTTTCCCTCAACACTGAGTTCTTTGTTGAATAGATCGGGTTGTTCTATTTTCCGTCCTATGATTTTGCAGTACGCTTCTGTAATACGTATATTCAATGACGCAGAGGTGTTTCCAAGGCACCAGGGCCGGATTATATACTGGCCAAGATCTGCTGACACGTCCACGTCGTGCGTCCTGGGCAACAGGTCTCTTCGGGGACCTGGCTAACATCAGTAGGATCGATGATTCTTCCGAAGGTCGGAGAGTATCTGCCTGCATGGCGAGGAACACCAGTCTGCACACCAATAAGCCAGACATGGGACACGGATACTCATGCAAAACTCAGGTCCTGTATGACATCACACTGATGTTGGACAACAGGATGTCTTCATCCGACATACAGGACTTTTGCGTTGGAGCTCAAGCCAACGAACACAAGCAAGCAAGCAAGCATCACACACATATATTTCCATAAGTGCCCCGGTTTCCTCTCACACAAGGAGAATCTCAGCACTGACTCGATAGTCTCATCTCAGCTTGTTCCTCTTGTACTTTGCTGTGTCGAGATGAAGCATAAACAACAGGAGAGTGCCAATTTTTGGGTTTTATGTATCGAGATTCCCATGGACTCTTTATATCGTGTCACCATCGTTTACATGGTCGGCCTCTTATTCTTGTTCTAATTGGTCAGTATACCATTGCTTGTTGTGGTATAATGTTAGTTGGTAGCCTAGTTACATGGGCCGAACCATTTAACTTGCTGTTTTCTAATGAAATATAGCGCTGCAATAAACCCCCCACTTTAATCCTAATTTCTGATTTTTCTCTCATCTTCTTGATACATTGAATATTCTTCTCATGAATCTCATTTCCGTTGTAATTTTTCTTGTCTCTTTTTATGTCATTGTCCAGGTACCATAGGGTTGGTAGGAAGATTGTGTTGTAGTGTGTTTTTTTTTTTAAATATCTACTGATACGTGTTTGTTCGTCAGTAATGGTGTCATTTGTACAATGAGTTTGTTTGCCTTATTGCATCTATTTTCGATCTCGTCTTCTGGTTGGCAGATTGATGATATTATACTTCCTAAGTACTTAAAGTTTTTTACTTGATTCAGGGGGTGCTTTTTTTTTAGATCGTTCTTAGTTTTTTCTTTTCTCTTCTTCCTTGGTTATAGTCATTACCTCTGTTTCACTGGTGCTAATTTACATGTTATGTTCCTTACACACGTCGTGTAGACTATTTATGTGGACTTGTAATTCCGTTTCTAATTTTATTAGTGCTTGATCATCCGCAAATAGGAGTTATTTAATGGTGTAATTCCCCGTTTGGGTCTTCTTCTGTGTTCTTTTCTTCATGGGGTGTTGTTGCGGTCTCTGTTTGGCTGGTTAATTTGCATATGGGTTATGAACAAGAGGTGGGACAGGACACAATCTTGTCGTAGTCCAGATCTTATGGTGATAACCCCATAGTACCAGAGAGAATTCAAATATGTGTGCACTGTGTTCATACAAGCTATATGTAGTCTTCGTTGGTAGGGTTTCCTTTTTTGAAGTTTAGACTTGGCGGCGTATATTTGTTATTGTTGTTGCTACTGTTGATGTTGTTGTTGTTGCTAATGACGTTGTTGTTGTTGCTAATAATGTTGTTGTTACTGAAGTTGTTTTTACTACTCTTGTCGTTGTTGTTGCGACTCTTGTTGTTGTTGTTACTGTTCTTGTTGCTATTGATGTTGTTCTTGCTACTGCTGTTGTTGTTGTTGTTGTTGCTTGTTGCAGTTTTCACTGGGCCGCGCTCTATTTGCTTTTGCTGTTGCTACTGTCGTTGTTTTCGCTACTGTTGTTGTTGCTACTGTTATTGTTGTTGCTACTGATGTTGTTGTTGCTACTGTTATTGTTGTTGCTAATGATGTGTTGTTGCGACTGTTGTTGTTATTGTTACTTGTTGAAGTTTTTGACTGGGCACCTTCTATTTTTTATTGTTGTTGCTACTGCTGTTGTTGTTGCGACTGCTGTTTTTGTTGTTACTTGTTGAAGTTTAGACTGGGCAGTATCCTATTTGTTATTGTTGTTGCTACTTCCTGTTGTTGTTGTTGTGTTGCTACTGCGGTTATTGTTGTTTCTACTGCTGCTATTGTTGTTGCTACTGCTTTTGTTGTTGATGCTACTGATGTTATTGATGCTACTGATGTTATTGTTATTGCTACTGTTGTTGATGTTGTTGCTACTGCTGCTGTTGTTGTTGCTGCTACGGCTGTTGTTGTTGTTACACACATCAAGTTGACATAGTCATCTACACCGATGCGTCAGTGGTGAGAAACAGACGTAGTGGTTGAGGTTTTATTGCAAAGGCTAATGAGCGAGTCTAAAAAAGGAGAGTCTGGCATAGGGAACTACGCCCCCGCATGAGAATGGAGGGGGGATGAAGTAACAGCGGCATTCCGTTGGCTGGAGGAACTACTGCAACACACTTGTTTTCATTACGGATTCAACGTATGCTTAGTAAGATGGAAAAGGAATGTTTCGTGTGGAATGGCTGTCGTCGCTACAAGGTACAGATTTTGAAATTTTTTTTATATTTTGCCAGGGCCATGTGGGGATGCGGGGGAATGAACAGGCTGATAGGCTAGCAGGGAATGCATCTCTTGGTGATAGATTGCCTATGGACAAGGGAGAGGTTGTCGTGCGCTTGTGGGACTAGGTGGAGAAGGCAGGGGAACAGGTTGAAAACCCATACATGGAAAGAATGAGATTGCGGGGTTCGGCAGGGGTTCTGGAAGAATCTCAAAACTGAGAGGGAGGACCAGAAGAACTTTTAATCAGATAGCGGTGGGAACGATTAGTAGTATGACTCTTCGCTGGCTGTTGAACGAGGGGACGGAGTACCATGGGAATGTCCTGAGTGCAGTGATGTCGGTTCTTAACTCAACTCAACTCAACTATTTTAACAACTTCAGTGTCAGACAGTTAATATTTTAACAATTTGAGTGTTAGACAGTTAATATTTTAGAAAACGTCAGTGTCAGACAGTTAATATTTTAACAACTTTAGTTTCAGACAATTAATATTTTAATTCCTCCGGGATCAGACAATTAATATTTTCACTTATTCGGTGTCAGTTAATAGGTTGACTCCTTTAATGTAATAGAGTTAATAATTAAACTCCCCCAGTCTCAGATGTTTTATTTTAACTCCATCTGACTCCGCGTGTTGTTATTTTAAACAATAACAGCTTGCCTGGAACAGAAAGGTTTAAAAGGGTTGACACAAAAAAATGATGAAAAAATTTCAGACAGCTAAAAATTTTAAAAAACCTACAGTTTTTGACAGCAAACACAAGGCCCGAGATACGTGGGAAATAACTTGCAACAGTAACACTGCAGAGAAAGAGGGAGAGAGATAGGGGGTGAAGTCAACCAACCATACATTGAAATGAGTCACCGTCATTACAGAGATCATGTCGGAACACCAGAGGAAAAAACAAGACGTTCCAATTATTGACAGCGTTTTTTTTATTTTTTCCGCTAAAAGTCTTCACAGGAATTGAAATAATAAGACATCAGAACCAAATAAGTTAAGTGCCGTGTGTCATATGCTAAACGAGATAGGCATTTGTCTGAAAATCATTGGGCAAAAGAAATAGAGGAAGACCCCACACATAAAAACATATGGAAAAGAGAAATAGAGACAGAAATGAACAATATGTGAGGACATGGACGGAGCTGAGTGGGATAACGAAGAATATGACAGGTTGGGGTCAGTTGGTTGACGGTCTATACCAACATTGGGGATACAGGGCGAAAGACGAAGACTCGCCAGAGCAGTAACTGATGACTGGATACTGTTCATACATTTCTGGAAATTAAATGGGAAAAAAGAACACTCGCCAGTCCAGTAAATGATTACTGGATATTTTTCACAAATTTCTGTAAATTAAATGGGAGAAAAAGACACGGAAAGGAAACAATTCACTCCACATCAATTTATCACGACCTGGCCTAAGACTACATCCTATCGCCAACGGTAGCAATATTTGCCGGTTGATAACTGTATCTTCTAATTACGCTTACACACATAACTACGCATATATACAGACATGCATACACCACGCATACATACACAGACACAGACATACACACACGCAGACGCAGCAACATTTACACACAGACACACCGACATGCAACTAGGCACACACAGACACAGATACATACGCAGACACGGCAACATATACACACAGACACATTTACAAACACACAGCCACTCCAACAGAGACTCACATTGCCTCGAAACGCCGACCCAAAGCCGGTGGAGACGATGTATGAGGAATTGAACATAGGGACCCCCGGACAGTAGACAAGATCAATACGACACTGCCACCGAGTGTTCAGTGTAATCGGCGGTGATGTAAAACAACACAAACTGTGAATGTGAATGTTTATTTGTGCATTCATGACAGAGATAACACGGGGGTGACAAATATGACATCCCAGCAAGGTTGTGCGAAAGTCTCCTGGAATGTTTAACCTGTATGGGTGATTTATGTTTGAAAACAGATGGGCAATGTCACATTTGTTTAGTGAATATAAGGGCAGATGATAACATCACTGTCCATTAACTCTTTCTATACAGTTACCATGGAATAAGAGGTGCATTAGTTGATGTATCTTTATCAATACCGGGAACTTGAGACAATCAACATGTATCCGTCCATCCGGGGTCGTGTTTAGAGTGGATGCTAACCTGTGCAGTAGCATTCATTATGTTAGCCTTGCTGACTTTCAGTCGTAACAATAAATATAAGATGATTTGTGTACATCCTGAGGCAATCTAGGATTCATACATTAATAGATTCCTGCTTTCATAATCCACTATTCTTAAATGGAGCTAAATGGGATACTTATACCGACGCATCTACTACTACTACTACTACTACTACTACTACTACTACTACTACTACTACTACTACTACTACTACTACTGCTACTACTACTACTACTACTTCTTCTACTACTACTACTTCTACTACTGCTACATCTACTCCTCCTCCTCCTCCTACTACTACTACTACTACACTACTACTACTACTACTACTACTACTACTACTACTACTACTACTACTACTACTACTACTACTACTACTACTACTACTACTACTATTACTACTACTTCTCCCTCTCTTACTATTACTAATGCTACCTCCTTCAACAACTACTACCACTATTGTTATTACTACTACTCCTACTACTATTACTACAACAACTACTACAATTACTACTACAACTACTACTATTACTACTACTACAGAAAGTATATATATATATATATATATATATATATATATATATATATATATATATATATATATATATATATATATATATCAATAGTGGTATAACAAAAACACTAATTACAATAGAGATGTAATATGACAAGTAACAATCTTACTACTGTAGCTAAATCCAAGCATTAGATGAATTTACACACAATTATTACGCCAGAAGGATATTGTTTATATTCAGTAACAATTAATACATTTCTCAAGAAACAAAAGGTTACAGTCAGTCATACTAGTGTCAGATACTCCCTTCTTCTCTGATCCTGGTCGTGAGATCAACAAAACATCCATAATGCATTGTTTTCCCTTTTCCCAATAGCACTCAAAACATAGGCACTAGACTAGCCATCTATATTGACGGCCGGTTAGTTGTCATTGAAATCTCCTGAATTAATTGTAATATATACAAAGATTTAAACAAATAAGTATTTTCAAAGAGTGGGTGGGTGTACTGGAAAACGTGGTGCAAATACACAAAAACATATATACATCAACAAAGTTACGATTGAAGTTACAGCATTTCCATGATAACAATCCCACATCTGTCCTTATCTTTCAGTACATCTGTTTGTATATGTCCACAAAGCACATTATAACTTACTGTTTTAATTTTTTTTTTTTTTTTTCATATCCTATTTACAGGACATCGCTGTCAACACCAGCACTGCTGTTGTTGATGTCTTGGCAAGTTTACGTTCAGTAGTTTGCCATATCTTTCTGAACGACGGGCTCCCATATCATCATGTCAAAGGCAGCCCGACACGGTCTGCTGCCAAATCGGTCGCAGCTGTGTATCAAACGCAAGTAAGCTGCTTCACGAATCGCGTCCGCAAGACCTTAGCCACGGAGACCGGCGTTTTTAAATTGCCAACACATAATGATTATTCTGACTAGCGATCATTCTCAAACAAACGAAAGAAAACACTTCCCAAAGTAGAGCGTCTATGGGTCAGTGATGTGATAGGATCATGACATTTTGTAGGCCCGAATTTTTTTTTTCGCGTTTCCATCCTGTTTCAGGATATTGCGGTCAACATCAGCATCTATCAGCTGTATGTTGATTCCTAGGCTAGATTATGCTCATCAGCACGCCACGACTTTCTGAGCGACCGGCTCCATACTCTCATAAGTCACTGGCGCGAATCGAACCACTTCTAATTCTCGTGCGCTCACGTCAACCACGAGAGTATTCGGGGCTAACGGAGAAAGCTGCTAACGCCTCGGCCAGGGAGCCGGCGAATGCACGGAGGAATTCGTGGTCAGTCTTTCCCCTCAATCTTGCCAGTTGTCACCCAGTTCTCTGGTTTATTTCTTCTCATAACGCGCCCAAAGAAATGTGACTGTCTGCGTCTAATTTCTCTAATCACTTTTGCGCCTGTCAATGTTATAATATATGATTAGTTCATATCAGTACGGGGAGTCTCCGTAACCCAGTGGCTAGCGCGCTAGTCTGCCGACGCGGCAGTCACGTATTCTAACCCCCATCAAGAAGGGGTTATGTTGTTTTAATTTACCTGGGCTGCCAGGTAGCCCCAGCCTAAACTTTGTGCCAGAAAATGCTTTGGGAAGTAAAGGCAACCGGTGTGATATTGACTACTACATGACCATGATGCTAGCTGCATATTTGTTATAGTCCAGACGACTAATGATACAGGGAAAGCATCTTTCGGAGTTTAAAGTCTTAGTCAATGAAACACACGCGCGCACGCACGCGCACAGACAGGCACACACACACGCACACACACGCGCGCGCGCGCGCTTCTCAGGTTTTCCTATTAACTGACACGCTTGCGGTGGGATATTTCGCATGACCCAATTACAGCAGGATACGGGAATCTTTACCCCCCAAAAAATAATCTCCGAAAATCAAAACATAATACACAGCTAGATTTGCGAGACAGGTCGACCCGGGAGTTTGCGGCCGCGGGGCCGTGGGACTTATGCTTAATCGCATCAATGGTTTTCAAATATTTCTTGAAATCATCACCATCATCTTCACCATCATTATCAAAATCAGTAATCAGCATCATCAAAATCAGCATCTTCAAAATCATCATCATCGTCGTCAAAATCATCATGCCCTAGGTCAGTTGCAGAAGGTCGCTATCTTTGCGGCCGGCCAGGCAGACATTAGATCTTTAGCCAAATCCTCTGCCTTAAGCATCTTCATGATTTCTTTATTGTCCTGTGTCCTACTTCGTGGTGGTCGGCCTCTGCCTCTTTTTCCAGTAACCGCGCCTTCCATTAGTTCTTTCAAAGCCACTGTTCGCTCACTATAGTAGTCCGGTGTTCGAGACTGGATGTTGTTTATGGGCCAGTTTTCTTCGATGTTCAGATTGTGTAGATAGTCAGTAGTTTTCTTCTTCTTGAGCTGCGATATTCTAAGGATTTTTATGAACATTTAAGTTCAAAGATCCCGACTTTCTAGACAAAGGCGGATTTTCTAGACACGGGGTGTCCACAAATTATATTTACATCTTTCTTACTGTAAATACAAATAATTATGTTCACATCTTTCATGCTGTAAATACAAATAATTATGTTCACATCTTTCATGCTGTAAATACATAAAAGTATATTTTAATCTTTCATACTGTAAATCCATATAATTATGTTTAAGCCTTTCATACTGTAAATACATATCATTTTAAAACACAGAAATCCGGATAATGATAATTGGAGCTCAATAGCAAACTACTTCCGTACCAAGGATGCCCGGGTAGCGCACTGGCTATCACCCATGACTACCAGCCCAGTGATCATGTGTTCAAATCCCATCATATCTCCACTCATGCACTTGCTGGACTGACAGGCATGCAATACCTTACTGGAACTTCATTCGCCGGTGAATTTCTACAGGCTTAACTCCTTCACTAATAAAACAAAATGGATAAAAGAACGCTGCTCCTCTTTGGTGCATGTCAAAAGTGAGGCGGCCTTCTTTAAACTGTCATTATGACGTCATAGTGTTCGTCTGCATCGTGATGTCACGTGCTGAACACTCTTGACATTCTTAACGACAATGTTGACAGGTTACAAGACAATGGCATGGTTATTGTAATTTTTATCACACTTATAAGGTTTTCATTTGAAACCCCCTCGTATGTTAATCTGTATCTATAGTGTGGACCCGACCAGAAACATACAAAAATATACCAGAAAATAAATTGTGCAACCTGTTGTTTGTGTCCTCGTAAATACAACTGTAAATACTCCTTGTTGCTGGTGAAGTCGCCCTGTGATACCCCTCCAGTTTATCCTGTTCTCATCAACTCTCTTCAACGCGGCATCAGTCCGTGCCCGAATATCCTGGTATGCTTGTGTGATGTCGTTTTTCCTGGGACGTCCTTTTCTCTCTTGCTCTGGATCTTGCCCTCCAGTATTCACTTCATCACGAACAACAAGCAACTGTCAGAGTAGCTGTTGAAACATCACAATAATATCCCCACCCCAAGGTCTTTAAGAATTTGACCATTTGATATATTTTCTGTTCAGCTTCTTTGCGTTCTGCGATACAGCTTTTATTTTTATTTTTTATTTTGAACACTTGCAAAAGCTGAACTCCCTTTCAGCACCTGGACGATGACACAATGATAGTTGTAGAGGCGCATTTTATATACCCAGTATATCTTGACTTCATAGCTGACGATTCAATGTTACAAGAAGCAGTGGCTGACACAAATGTAAGGTACAGCTGCGCTGGAATTGAAATGTAACACACGCACTGTAATGACGAGGATTTGTTTACTGAAGGGGGATTCCATTTTAGTGAAATAAGAGATGTTGGTCTTCATCGCTCAAGCCAGGTAACTTAAGAAAACTAATACTTCTAGTGCTGCTGCTATTACTGCTAAAAAAGTTACTCTTACTGCTGCTGCAGTTGCTACGTCTACTCTTCCTGTTGTGCTGCTGCAGCCACTACTACTACTACTACTACTACTACTACTACTACTACTACTACTACTACTACTACTACTACTACTACTACTACTACTACTACTACTACTACTACTACTACTACTACTACTACTACTACTACTACTACTACTACTACTACTACTACTACTACTACTACTACTACTACTACTACTACTACTACTACTACTACTACTACTACTACTACTACTACTACTACTACTACTACTACTACTACTACTACTACTACTACTACTACTACTACTACTACCACTCCTGCAGCAGCAGCAACTACTACTACGACCACTGACTTCAGGTCCAATGTGTCGGATAGACGGTTGAGCTGTTAAGGCTTCTGGGGTATTTGTGCTTCTGGCTACGGCTTGCTTACGCATTTCCTCATGTTTGGACTAGTAGAATATGGCTCCGTCGCCCAGCTATTCAGTTAAGTGCTTGGAGCGACACTGTGAACTGTGGATTTCTTGCGGAGTGCTTTTACATCTGTCCGCGGTTGTATATAATGTGAACTGAATGTTCAGAAAATGGCGGCGATTGGTTGCTAAACTAGCAAGTTTTGCATTATGCAGTAATGTGTGTGAAGCTGCTGCTTTTCTAGTTACTGCCACTTCCATCGACAATGAACTGTAATTTTCGTGGCGGACTGTTGTGTTGGCATTCTGGCAGCTGTCTTATGCATGTACTTGCCTGTGCGTTCTGTTGGTTTGTCGGTACTGCTGTTTGTCCCACTTTTCACATGGGGCAGTGAAGAGCATTTTGAGTGATATTCACTGGCACAGGAACGGAGTATTATGGGGGTAACCCTTTGTCATGAAGTTGGAACGGCGACTAACGACTACTACTACTACTACTACTACTACTACTACTACTACTACTACTACTACTACTACTACTACTACTACTATTGCAGCAGCAGTAGCTACTATTTCTACTGCTGCTAGCACTACTTCTACTGCTGCTACTACTATAAATGCTACTGACTGCTATCACTGCAACATCAACTACTACTATTACTACAGCTACTATACTAATTTCACTACTACTGCTGCGCTGCTACTACTACTAGTACTAATACTACTAATACCAATACTACTACTACTACTAAAACAACTACCACTACTGCGCTGTTAAGACTACTACTGCTACTACTAGTACTACTACTACTACTACTACTACCACCACCACCACTACTACTACCACCAACACCACCACCACCACCACCACCACAACCACTACTACTACTACTCTTACTACTCTTACTACTACTACTACTACTACTACTACTACTACTACTACTACTACTACTACTACTACTATTATTAATGTTGTGTTTATACTACTATAGAACTATTGTAACAAAACTTCACAATGTAATAATAACACTGGGTCGTGAGTGCAGAGAATGAGCAGCGGGGTCGCACTGAGTTTGAAGTGCAACAGCTGATCCAGAACAACACACATCAAGGTGACATAATCATCTACACCGATGGGTCAGTGGTGAGAAACAGACGTAGTGGTAGTGGCTTTATTGCAAAGGCTAATGGACGAATCTTGAAAAAGGAGAGTCTGGCATATGAGTCTACGACCTTCAGCATGAGAATGGAGGTGGAGGCAGTAACAGCGGCATTCCGTAGGCTAGAGAAGACTACTGTAACACACGTTGTATTAATTACGGATTCAAAGAGTATGCTTAGTAAAGTGGAGAAAGGAATGTTTCGTGTGGAATGGCTCTCGTCGCTTCAGATGTCACAGATCGTGAGAATTGTATGGATATTTTGCCCTGACCTTGCGGGGGTGCGGGGGAATGAACAGGCTGATAGGCTAGCAGGGAATGCACCTCTTGGTGGCAGATTGCCTATGGACAAGAGGGAGGTGGTCGTGCGCTTGTGGGACCAGGTGGAGAAGGCGGAGGAACAGATTGAGAACACATATGTGGAAAGAATGAGATTGCGGGGGATCGGCAGGGGTTCTGGAAGAATCTCAAAACTGAGAGGGAAGACCAGGAGAATTTTAATCAGATAGCGGTGGGAACGATTAGTAGTGTGACTCTTCACTGGCTGTTGAACGAGGGGACGGATCACATATGGGAATGTCCTGAGTGCAGTGATGTCGGTTCTTAACTCAACTCAACTCAACTGTAACAAAACTAATGTTGCTAATTTCGCTAAGTTTACTTTTTTTTTACGTCTACTGCTACTATTAAATTTTACATTTAGAAAATTTTATAATAAAGCTATGGGTTTAGTTCCAACTTTCAAGTACTCTTTTCCCCTTCTTCTTTCCCCCCTCTTACAAACCTGTAAAGACTTTTATTGCAAGCCTAATCTAGTTTTCTCGCCTATTAATTATGTCAGCGATGATCTTGCTCTAGACTTCGGAAAATGACTCCTTACTATTAACTTCTATAAAATTCTTACATGTCATGCAAGACCTTCCGAATTTGACTAAATATTGACTTCTTAATTTGTTAATTCACGTTTCATTAGAAAGTGACAAATTGAAAGACTAATTCTTTACCAATATTTATGTCGCATGTCAATGAGCAATTTATCCCTCTTTAGAATGAAACGGTTATGGAATTATCAGTTGACATGCATTGTCGTTGCATCTACTTTACAATCCAGTTAGACAACAACATCATCAAGTACCTGGCCAGCTGGCGTAGGCATTCATGCCTCTCCACAAATCTCGGTCTTTGGTGTTCTGGATCAACTCTGCTGATGATATTCCTCAGTGCCACCGTCTCAGTCCGTCCAGGACCATTTCTCTTGCATACCCCTGCCTCTCTTACCCTTGATCTTTCCAGTCGTCACGATGTTCTCCAATGTCTATCTTCTCATCACATGACCAAAGAAAGCTGTTTGTCTCATTCTTATTGTTGAATATAATGTTATAGTTTCATTAGCCTCTTTCAAGCAGTCGTTGTTAGACCGGATATGCATAAATTGTATAATATAAGATGCTATCAAAACCTTTCACGATGTGAACACGCGCTGTCTTGCGTTATCAAGGATGTTTTTTTAATATGTTCGGTTAAGGGCTTTGTTCATGTAACAGAAATATCCTGTTCAGTAACGTTGACATAAATTTAAAAAATAAAGCCCCTTTTACAAGCCTGGAAGCATATTTGGTAAAAAGCAAAGTCGGGGCTATGGCGAAAGGGAACGCACGCAATTCGCAATCCCGCATACAGCTTTCGAAACACAGCTGCGGGAGATTTGGCAGCAGACCGCGCTTGCGCTTGTTTTTATACAATGGCATAAGTGTTGGTCGTTTAAAAAAAAAAAGCAATGGCAAACTACTGAACGTAAACTTGCCAAGAAATCACAAACAGCCAAAAAAAGTGCTCGGATTGACTCAGACGTCCTGTAAAAGATATGCAACAACTAACTAAACAGCAAAAGACCCCTTGTACATGCCTTCATGTATATTGGGTGTGGTGCTGGCCTCTTGTTTTAATAGACCAATCGGTATTCAGTGGGTGATGTGGGCAATCGCTTTTACTTTCCAGAACACTTCGTTGTAACCATTTTAGACTGGAAGACTGACAGCCCAGGTCAATGTGTACACATCCGTCTCCATGTTTTTGTAGTAATTGTACAGTAAAACGCAAGCAACTCGACCTGGACACGGTCGCTGGGCACAAAGGGATACATGTTTCTATTGCTAGTGACTTTATTGTATAGCATTTTATGTTTTGTTCTCAAGAGATGTGTCTTCGTTGCCCGTTATCCCTCACTGAAGCACAGTCTCTCAACCAACTCACACAAAACCTATCTATTACTATCCCCCATCCTCCCCATCAACCTCTGTTTCTAATTCTCTTTTTAGTGTATTTTAGATTCCCCTTTATTTCTATTGCCTTGTGAGTTCCAGGAAAGGACTTTCACGTTATATTTTTATCAGGTGTTCGCAATCTGTATCCTACCCAACGCCACTATCTTTTCTTCATCTCTTGAATCCTTGAAATAGCTAGATCTCTCCCTAAACATCGCCCTAGGGATTCTGCCATACCATTAAGTCCTGTTCAAGGCAGGCACCTGTTAAGTAAGGTTTGGAGATTACTAGTAATTATGTTAGTGATTTTCCGTGTTTATGGTTTATACATCGGTACTGGTTTGACTTTAGGGTCAAATATTGTAAGTTTGGTGCTAGGTTTAATTTCTGTTGACTTTCACAAATTTTCGGGTGCTTTGAAAGCTCCTTTTGTCTTTTACATACATGTTTACTTTAATAGCTCAATGTGTTCCCTCGTCTTTAGCTGCACTGCTCGCTAGATAGGTACATGATTTCACCCCTTAAAACGATGTTTCACCAAGGCAGCTCAGATTATCATTCGCTTGATTTATTTTCATGATCTTTCTCTCCGCCCTGTGAATGTTTAGACCCAATTGTTGTGACCTGCCGTCAAGTGTGTTTAATTTATCTTGAATCTAATTTCTTTGGTGAGAAAGGAGGACAAAGTCATCAACGAAGTTCAGATCATGAAGCCACTCTATAAGAGTTCAGTGAATTCTATTTCTGATGATCAAGAGATTAATGAGCTATATTACAACATCACAGCTTGTACATTTTGACTAATCTGTTTTCCATACAATTATCTTAATGTAAATGATCTTATTACTAGTATGAAATGATGAGCAAAGATTACAATGTTGTATTGGTCCTAAATGAGGGCCGACATTATTCTGTTTGGTAGGCTTTGTTGGTGTAGCTTCCATTGACGTCTGCTTGTGTGCTGACCACTCCAGGTGAACCTGCAGGCTGCACAGACGTCGTCGCCATTGCTGGCCCGCCAGATGACTCAGGGGCTACTGTTCTCACTTGAGGAGGCAGCTGCAGGATATAGTTGAGAGAACTGTCATGTGTGATCAAGAGAGACAAACATACACAGATGATAGGAGACGTATGATGAATTAGTGTACAACAATAGAGATCAGCGTGTACAGAGGGTTTGTTCCGCTCGCGCTTAAAATTCCTGTGCGCTGACGGTGATGGGTTCGTTCCATACACCGGTCAGTTGGACTTTACCTTTGACTTCTCTTTTCAGAATACAATGGCAACGTTAACATCAGTCGGGGACCCTTTTGAGGCCACTAAGACAGTTAATAAATAATCCCACATGTATTGTTAGGTGGTTATAGAATTAGAAGACAGGATTACGGGTTAGAGGACGTACTAGACAACATAAACATTAAAACTATAGTTTCCGACCGGGATTCGAACTGGTCACCTCCAAATTACGACAGCGTCTCCGTACAGGAACAAGTGTACTTCGACGCATGACCAACTAGACACCCCTAAAAAAAGGTGTCTTCATTAGCCACGTCTATCATCCTCATGAACCCACAACTATGGAATATTGACAGAATTTGTATTTAGCCATTGAAATGCAACAGAAAGATACAGCGATTGCAGGACATTGCGATCAACCCCACGTTAATTTTCTCGCATGTATATTAACACACACACACACGCACACACACACACGCACACACACACACACACACACACACACACACGAGGAAAATGAAACATTTTGGACAAGTCAAAAAAGACGTGAAAGTCTAGAAAAGATGAACGTAGAGAACGTAATTAAAATCGAGAACGTAATTAACGTAGAGAACGCAATTCGTGTAAATAAATGTACCGGGGAGGTCGGAAGTGGAAGACCACAACGTAGATGTATTCAAGATAGATAGATAACTTACACAGGACAGCAACGGAGGCAGTACATCTGGCTTATGCTTGCTTGCTTGCTTGTGTTCGTTGGCTTGAGCTCCAACGCAAAGTCCTGTATGTCGGATGAAGACATCCTGTTGTCCAACATCAGTGTGATGTCATACAGGACCTGAGGTTTTTGTGAGTATCCGTTGTTCCATGTCTGGCTTATTGGTGTGCAGACTGGTGGTTCCTCGCCGTACAGGCAGACACTCTCCGACTTCGGAGGAATTGGCGATCCTACTGACTTTAGCCAGGACCCCGAAGGGACCTGTTGCCCAGGGCGCTCGACGAGGACTCGTCAATAGGTCTTGGCCAGTATATAACCCGGCCCTGGTGTCTTGGAAACATCTCTGCGTCCCATCTGGCTTATGATAAAGAGAGATTTCGAAGGATGTGACAGGGACGATTTTACATAAATAATGGGTTGTGTGACTTGCCTGGTTGGCACTTTGAGTTATAGCGTAGATGGCTTGTTGGAGTTGTGGGTCTTGTCCTGCCATCATTTGAGGTGGAAGGTAGACGGGCACCTGCTGGCGCAAAAATTACAAAATTTGTTAATTGGTTATAGAAGAAGAAGGTCGTGATTCAAACAACGATGACATAGATAATGAGGGATATAATGATACTGAAGAGTAAATCCATGAGGGCAAAAAAAAAAAAAAATGACTATGAAGATGATTATATGAAGATGAGTACATGACGATGATTATATGAAGATGACAATATAGCACCGAGCAATAAAATAATGGTGGTAATGTTAAAGACAATGCTATGGAAATATGACAGTAAAGGAGATGTTGGTTACTATAACAATAATAATCATGTTTGTGTTGGAGATGATCATCGTCATAAATGATGATCACAACAATTGCAAATGACAATGATGATGCTGATAATATAAAGAGGTTAACTAATTAAAGAAAGTGAAGAAGAAGAAGAAGAGAAGAAGAAGAAGAAGAAGAAGAAGAAGAAGAAGAAGAAGAAGAAGAAGAAGGAGGAGGAGGAGGAGGAAGAGGAGGACGAGGAGAGGGAGGAGGAGGAGCAGGGGGAAGAGAGGAGAAGGGGGAGAGTGAGGAGGTGGAAAGGAGGAAGAGGTTAGGAGGAGAGGGGGAGGAGGGGCGGAGGAGGCGCAGTAGCAGAAGAAGAAGAAGAAGAAGAAGAAGAAGAAGAAGAAGAGAAGAAGAAGAAGAAGAAGAAGAAGAAGAAGAAGGAGGAGGAGGAGGAGGAGAGGGAGGAGGAGCAGGGGGAGGTGAGGAGAAGGGGGCGAGTGAGGAGGAAGAGGTGAGGAGGAGAGGGGGAGGAGGGGCGGAGGAGCAGCAGCAGCAGCAGCATAAGAAGAAGAAGAAGAAGAAGAAGAAGAAGAAGAAGAAGAAGAAGAAGAAGAAGAAGAAGAAGAAGAAGAAGAAGAAGAAGAAGAAGAAGAAGAAGAAGAAGAAGAAGAAGAAGAAGAAGAAGAAGAAGCAAAATAATGATGGTAATACGGCGACAATGAAGAGGACTATGATGATAAAAAGGAAGAGTTTGATAACGATCATCATGATGATCAAGATAACAGACAGACAGAGAAACAGACAGAGAAACAGACAGACATACAACAGACTCATGCGCACCTGGACCTGATGAGCCCCTGCCTGGGCCGTCATGGCTCCAGCAAAGGCGTGAATGATGTCCTTGATGATGGTGTTGTTGTCCGGCTGCGCGTGGCCACACTCTTTCTTCGCGTTTCTCATTTGGTTGCCGGATCGACCAACCGGTTCTTCATCACTGTCCAGATTGCTGATCTATCGGTAACAATTAGACAGTTTTGAACAGTTAGACGGTTGAATTGAATGACAAACACAACGCGCAGTTAATATATTGGATATAATTAGTAAGTACCTAGTAGAGAACAGACAATATAATGCTGGATGTAGAGTTATGAAATTAGACTGTTAACGCCATGAGAGCGGTTGGACATGGGTTCATGCCTACGGTCGATGTTCCTTGCTGGAGGGAAATACTGACCACCTGTTCCTTCGTACACTCCTGCCTGCAAGATGGTCATACACGTTACATACCCACAGCACGTTCCTGCTAGGAGACTTTTTTTTTAATGCGCAGTCAAAGAGTAGTCTGGGCATTTGTGTTTCTTCTTCTTCAGCGATCAGCGTGTGCTATATGTCTCTTCCGGCATGGTCACGAACAGGTGCACGAATAGGACAATTCGCTTGAGGAGATGGTCCCTCAGAGTTTTGCCTCGAAGGGTTGCACAAGTGGGCCCAATTTCACTCTCTCTCTCTCTCCTCTCTCCTCTCTCTCCTCTCTCTCTCTCTCTCTCTCTCCTCTCTCTCTCTCCTCTCTCTCTCTCTCCTCTCTTCTCTCTCTCTCCCCTCTCTCTCTCTCTCTATAGAGAAGTCGAGGAAGTTTTGCAGAACATGCTATGGAGTTTGTATTACTGCTGCACAAGTTGCAGGACGTGATAATTCTTGGGGTTTGGCCTGAACCAGAACATAATATCTCAATTCACTATCATCGCCTTCGTCATCATCTTCCCACTTTTACAGTTCAAGCATTGTGGAGAGGAATAGTTGACGTTCCAGTTCCCGATGGGTGGCCATGGATAGTGTTATTCTGTGTGATTGTACAATGTCTTTTATATCCTCAATACATTTTCTTCTCTGGGGGTCTCTTGCTCTCGTATCAGATCTTCTGTTACTTAGCGCCAGTGCTGGTAGCTGGTAATGTTGCATTCTAACAAAATGGCCGAATTATTTGATCTTCTTCCTTTCAAGATTTGTGGCACAAGGTGTTGACCCCACTGTCTGTCTGATAACATCATTTCTTACTCGGTCTCGAAATTGGCACCTCTTATTAAACATCTTTTCTCGCAGGTGTTGATTTTGTTCAAGTGTGATTCCAAGTTTAACATTGGTAGCATATGGTTGGTGTGAATATTCTATTTATTATCTGTCGTTTTACGGACATGGGTATATTTGTATGTTTGACCTTGAGAAGCGGTTGGTCCGAGTGGTTAGCATGCCGGGTTAGAATCCTCGGTAAAGTGTTGGATTTATTTCTATTGCGGGCCAAAAAAAAAAAAAACAAACACAAACAAAACAAAAGCAAAACACGAAACTTAACAGTTCGCGGGGACTAAACTAGCCAGGCGGCCTTAAATCCCCAGGCGCAAACCTCCCTGTCTTACTCCGCAAGGTACTATAGGCAGTAGATGACTATTTGTTTTGTGTGTGTGTGCGTGTGTGCGTGCGTGCGTACGTGCATGCGTGCGTTCGCGCGCGAGCGTGTGTGTGTGTGTGACACAAAGTATTGGTGATAATAGATATATGAGAGCAATTCCTGTCTGAAATCTGATTTCGAATACATGTTCAATACTTCCACTGAAAGGTGGAAATGACCGTGTATTGCGCAGATCTTGTCTTAAGGAACGATCGATGTGCTTCCACCGGGTGGGTTTGGTCCAGTGAATACCTTGAGGTTAGAACCGGCGCCGGGGATATATCTGCATGAGACTTTCACTAAGACTGACCAGGACAATAGATGCAAGAGAGAAGTAAATTGTTTCGGCCGAAAGATGTAAATATCACAGCTCTACTATAAACAGACACAACGCCACCATTATCAAATAATAATAATAATAATAATAATAATAATAATAATAAAATATATAATGTACGCAGAAGGAAACAAACATCATTGTTTCGTTACGTAATGAGAAGAAGGGTGTTGGAAAACATCGTGACAACCGGAAAGATCAGCGAAAATAGAGGCAAACGCAGGTCGAGAGAAATGACGCTGGATGGACTGAGACAGTGGCGAGGAGGGAAATCCAGAGCACCAGGAACCGAGATATGTGGAGAAACATGAACGCATACATCATCTGGCAAAGTATATTATGATGATGATGTTGTGATGACGAAAAGATGATGATGGTGACGACGTTGCAGAAAGAGAATACAGTATCTTCTTCTTCTTCTTCTTCAGCTTTCCGAGCCATTGAGGTTCTTTGCTGCAAATACAGTATACAGCACAAAAAGTCTCAAATGTAATACATCTTCACTTATTTCGCCGGCTCTGTGGCGTAGGACATTTGGACGCATTTCGCAAATCCGCATACCGAATTCGAAACGGCTGCGGGATATTTGGCAGCAGAGCGCCTTGTGTTGGTTTTCACACAATGATTTGACTGCAGGTCGTTCAGAAAGCAATTACAAACTTTTAAAAAAAATATTTAGTTGCATTTCCTTCACAGGACGTAGCAGTCAACCCCAGCAATTTGGCTGATCGTGATTCCTGGGAAAGTTTTACTTTCAATAGTTTGTCATTGCTTTCTGAACGACCAGCACCTATATCTTTTTCGAAAAAACCAGCACTGTTGTGTTTCGAACCCGGGTATACGAGATTACAAATCGCATCTGTACTCCTTCGCCACGCGTAAACTTGCCAGGAAATCGCAAACAGCCAAAAAATGTTGGCGTTGAATGGCGTAAAAGATATGCAACAAACTAACACTTACTTCGCTTAACTGGCTCTGTGTGCCACCAACAGCTGTGCTGTTGACGCTGTCCATTCTGGTCATCTTGGACTTCTCTTCAGCGACCATCTTTGCGTCTTCCTTCTCTTTTTGTGACACGCCACAGCAGCACAGCAGCCAGGGGAACCTTTTGTCCACGGCCTGGTTGTGAGACATGTAACTGGGGTTTTATTTCTTCTACTGTACGATGTGGGTATTTCTGTGGTGTTAGCATTTGTAGCATTTGTTTCTCTCTCTCTCTCTCTCTCTCTCCTCTCTCTCTCTTCTCTCTCTCTCTCTCTCTCTCTCTCTCTCTCTCTCTCCACTCTCTCTCTCTCTCTCTCTCTCTCTCTCTCTCTATATATATATATTATATATATATATAATATATATATCTATATTATATATATATATTATCGCAACACAACAAGTGCATATCATACAGGCATATTATTTCTAATTCGAAAAATGAAAGACAGTTGACAGAAAAATACAGGATCTTAAAATACCACAGATTCACGTGACACGCATGTGTTTCAGCGTTGACACCAAATATATCTAAAGGCATGCCTGCGACACATCTAAAATCACACCTAGTATATCTAAATTCACAAAGATTATATCTAAGTTACATAGGGACTAACTAAAATCACCCAGAGAATGTTTAAAGTCCACTCATAGTATACCTAACATCATACAAAGTGCATCTCAAAACACACAGTATGTCTACAGTTGCATCAACTTGTATATTGTCTAGTATTTCCTCTAACCTCTCCTAGACTTCTGTGAGTGCAAATCAGCACCTGCGAATTTATTTATCATGTCACAGTCCCC
>JACEFZ010016341.1:0-17500 GCA_014155875.1 Cepaea nemoralis
TGCTTCATCAGCGAGTCAACTAGCACCATATTACAGATATTGAGCGAGGAAAACCTGTGCTTCCTCGGAGAGTCTACAAGCACCATATTACAGATATTGAGCGATGAATGACCGTGCTTCCATAGAGAGTCTACCAGCATATTACAGATATTAAAGCGATGATCCGTGCTTCCTAGAGATCCTACCAGCACCATATACAGATATGGCGATGAATGACGGCTTCCATAGAGAGTCTACCAGCACCATATTACAGATATTGAGCGATGAATGACCGTGCTTCCATAGAGAGTCTACCAGCACCATATTACAGATATTGAGCGATGAATGACCGTGCTTCCATAGAGAGTCTACCAGCACCATATTACAGATATTGAGCGATAGATGACCGTGCTTCCATAGAGAGTCTACCAGCACCATATTACAGATATTGAGCGATGAATGACCGTGCTTCCATAGAGAGTCTACCAGCACCATATTACAGATATTGAGCGATGAATGACCGTGCTTCCATAGAGAGTCTACCAGCACCATATTACAGATATTGAGCGATGAATGACCGTGGTTCCATAGAGAGTCTACCAGCACCATATTACAGATATTAAGAGATGAATGACCGTGCTTCCTCGGAGAGTCTAACAGCACCATCCATCCATCATGTGCCATGCCGACAAGCGTGGGCAGTCATGTTTTGCCATCTCACTCGATCACCAGAGTCGTGGATCAGCTCCATGTTTCTGTCTCGACCATGCCACGTTGCCAAGCCATCCAGGTATTTAATTCTTGATCGTCCCTTTGGTCTCCTCCCTTCGATCTTGCCAGTTGTCACCAAGTTGTCCAATTCATTTCTTCTCATAACATGCACAAAATTTTTGACTGTCTACGTTTAATGTCTCTAATCATTTTACGATCTTCATTTGTTTCTTGTAGGACTTGTTCATTGGTTTTTCTGTCTGTCCATGGTATTCTTTGCATTTTTCTCAGAAACCACATTTCCACAGTCATCATATGTTTTTCAACTTGTCTGCTCATTGATTGATAAAAAGAAGATAGCTCTCTTAAGAAACAAGGAAAGACCAACACGTAACACTCTGAGTGAGCTGAAGCAAGCGAGGAAGGATGTACAAAAGGCTGCCAGGCAGTGTACGATTGACTATTGGATCAAGTTATGTGAGTCCATTCAAATCGCAAGTGATAAGGGAAACATCAGAAGCATGTATGAAGGGATAAAGAAAGCCTGTGGTCCAATGATCAAAAGAAGTGCACCGCTGAAAACCTTGACTGGAGAAATCATCACTGATAAGAAACAGCAGATGGATAGATGGGTCGAGCACTATTTAGAGCTTTACTCAAGTGAGACCAAGCTAGCGGATGATGCCCTCAACGCCATAGAGACCCTGCCAACTCTTGACCACCTGGACACACTTCCCACTATAACAGAAGTTAAGTGTGCTATAAATGAGCTTGCATCTGGCAAGGCTCCAGGTAAGGATGGGATTCCAATAGAGGTGATCAGGAGTGGGCAAGACACACTCGATCTACAGATCCACCAGCTAATAGAGCTATGCTGGCGAGAAGGACAAGTTCCACAGGATCTCAAAGATTCAAACATCATAACGCTGTACAAGAACAAGGGAGATCGGAGCGACTGTAACAACTATAGGGATATCTCACTTCTGTGTATTGTTGGGAAAGTATTTGCCAGAATTGACCTGCACAGACTTCAAGTCCTGGGAGATCAAGTCTACCCCGAATCACAGTGCGGCTTCCGTCAGAACCGGTCTACCATTGATATGATATTCTCATTGCGACAGATGCAAGAAAAATGCCGGGAACAAAATCAGCCACTGTTTAGTTGCCTTCATCGACCTCACAAAGGCATTCGATTTGGTCAGTCGTGAGGGTCTGTTCAAAGCACTAAAGAAGATTGGCTGCCCACCAACTCTTCTGTCCATTGTGGAATCGTTCCACACAGGCATGAAGGGTATAATCAAGTTTGATGGCTCAACTTCAGAAGAATTGGAAAATAAGAGTGGAGTTAAACAAAGTTGTGTACTAGCCCCCACCCTCTTTGGGATATACTTTTCACTTCTACTAAAATATGCCTTTCGTGATCAGGATGACGGTATATACATTCACTCACGCTCAGATGGTGGCCTCTATAATGCTCAGAGATTGAAAGCCAAGACCAAAATTAGCAGGGTACTAATCAGAGAGTTGCTTTTTGCGGATGATGCAGCGATTACGACCCACTCTGAGGAAGAATTACAACATCTACTATCTGCATTCTCCAATGCTTGTTCTGAATTTGGTTTAACAATTAACAAAAAGAAGACACAGATTATGTCACAAGGTGCACATGGTGTACCATCAATCTTTATTGACGATCGCCGAACTGGAGATAGTAGACCATTTTACATATCTAGGATCAGTAGGTAAATAGCAAATTATCCCTAGATCAGGAAATCAACATCCGGATTGGCAAGGCAGCTAACAACAATGAACATGTTAGCAAAAAGAGTCTGGGAGAACAGGAAGCTTACTGCCAAAACAAAAGTCCTCGTCTACCAAGCCTGTGTCCTTAGTACTCTTCTTTATGGCAGTGAAACCTGGACAACTTACTCACGCCAAGAGAAACGTTTAAACAGCTTTCATATGCGGTGTCTGCGAAGAATACTTGGTATTAAGTGGCAAGACAAAATCACAAATACTGAAGTATTGGAAAGATCAGGTTGTGTGACGGTGTATTCCATGCTCAGTCTTCGTAGACTTAGATGGATAGGACACGTTAGGAGGATGGATGATGGTAGAATACCAAAGGACATCTTTTTTGGTGAATTACAGACGAGTAGAAGATCTCAGGGTCGGCCTCTACTACGATACAAAGATGTGTGTAAGCGGGACATGATTGATACAGGCACTGATAATGCACATTGGGAGCATGTCGCCGCTGAACGTGTTGCATGGAGGGCAACTATCAGAAATGGAATAAAGACAAAGAAGAAGATGATTGCAGATAAAGCACACACAGAGCGTGAGAGACGTAAGATGGTGCAAATTGGTGGAAATGACCATGTTTTCACATGCACCTACTGTGTGCAAACATTCTCAGCAAGAATTGGCCTTACCAGCCATCCTCGCCACCGCCATGGATCGTAGTTATTAAGCCTTTTTGAAGCACAATGTACCAAACTATCGTCTGTCAAGACGGAAAGGTGCCAATGATGCTCATTGTCTACGTTTCACATCCATATAGAAGTACAGGTTCTATGTAGCACTTCAACACTCTTTTTCTCGTTTCAATTGATATCGTTTTATTGGTCAGTATGTTTTTTATCTTGAAAAAGGCTACCTTCGCCATGGCAATTCTTGTTCTAATCTCTTCAAGGCATCTCCCATCAGATGTAATGACTGTTCCGAGATAACTGTCCCGGTTCACTTTTTTTAAGAAATGCCATTAGTATGTCAGGTCCTAACTAAGTATGAAATAAGGATCCGGATCCTCCCGGTGACGTAGTATTTTACTATATAAAAAGTCATGATCCTATGCTCTGACGTCACCAAACCGGATCCTTTTCCGACCATATTTTTGAAAAATTGGCGGGAATATACTTTTGGCTACTCCCGGTGTCACTTCCGGCTGACTTTCGGTGTCTCCCGAGGCACGCGCCCCGCCCACAGGTGCCTCCGCTAGGCGCCTCGGCTTCCCCCGACCACTCCAGAGACCATTCAAAGACAGAGAAACAAGCCCCATGCATGTGAAATACTTATATAGATAAGTAGACCATCTAGTCACCGGGAACCTGGGTTCGAGTCCCACTAGTCAACGGGCATCTCGATTCGAGTCCCTGTGTGTGTGTGTGTGTGTGTGTGTGTGTGTGTGTGTGTGTGTGTATGTGTGTGATCGATCCCAGTCATATTGATATCGACCCCCTGCGATGAGGAGACCGAAATAAATGTGACAGAAAATGCGTGATTCTATCTCTCGAGTTACCCCGAGAATCCATAGTTGGATGCATTAATACACTTTTGCACGGCTCAGTATGCTAGTTAATTCGGCGGAAGTCCCTACCCAGGTATCAACATTAAGCGTTTGGTGAAAATCTGGTTTAAAAATATGCTAGCCTGGCAAACATCATTATTAAAAATTAACCCTAAAACATAATTAAACGCCAAAATTTCTTGTATGTATAGTGGAGAATAGTTACGTCAATATAAAACTACGAGTCTCCATTAATTTAAGGCGTAACTTACCAAGATAATCATAAAAATATATAATATTATTAAACCCCATAGTTATACTCTCTTAATTATAAAAAGTAACCAGGGGAGAGTAGTTATGGCTCTTGACTCAAACAGAAGTAATAAGCTCCCCTGACCGCTAGATTTTACCTGCACGCACAGGTAAAAGGTCACGTGCTGACACCACCACCGGCCAGCTCTGATCATTACCGGAGATAAACATGCACACTAAAGGGGGCTGACAACAGCGCTGGCCAGCTCGAGTTGATCTTACCTTAGATAAACACACCCACTGAGGCATTCTGGTTGACCGTTAACATAATTAGCACACAGTGGCACAGCCGGGGCTGTGAAGGGAATATTCGGGTAGGAAAAATAAGCTATGCTCAAATATAGCTATACGAAGGCGATACACAAATGGTATGAAATATTAAATGTAAATAGATATGTATGTTTTTATTTATTTATATATGTATGTAGTTCTATAGCTGCATGTAGGTTGTCCCAGTGGGTAACGTACTTGCCTTGATGACTTGGTCACGCGAGATATGTGTGCGTGTGTGTATTTACATGAGTGTGTGTGTGTTTGCTATCTATTACAGGACGTCGCAGTCAACCCAAACATTGTTTGGTTGCACGTGTGCCATCATGACATCCGTGTGTGTGTGTGTATGTGTGCGCGCATGTAGGTATGAGTGCGTGCGTGGGTGTACTGCCGAGTGTGTGTGTGTGCTTTCAATTACAGGACAGCGCAGTCAACCTCAACATTCTATGGAGCTTCATGTGTTCTGGGCAAGATTGCAATTGTCATTTTGAATGAACACCAGCCTGGTCATGTTCGTGTGAAGAGGGTGTATCAACAACTAGTTGTCTATCTATTACAGGACGTCGCAGTCAGCCCCAACATTGTTTATGCAATGCATTTACAGGACGTTGCAGACAGCCCCAACATTGATTGGTTGCGCGTGTGCCATCATGACATCCGTGTGTGTATGTGTGTGTGTGTATGTGTGTGCGTGCACTGTGTGCGCTTGTGTGCTATCAATTACAGGACGTCGCAGTCAACCTCAACATTCTATGGATTGTCAGCCGTCCTAGGGCAAGTTTGCAATTGTCATTTTGAATGAACGCCAGTCAGGTCATGTGCGTGTGAAGAGGGTGTATCAAAAACTAGTTGTCTATCTATTACAGGACATCGCAGTCAGCCCCAACATTGTTTATGCAATGCATTTACAGGACGTTGCAGACAGCCCCAACATTGATTGGTGCTCGTGTGCCATCATGACATCCGTGTGTGTATGTGTGTGCGTGCGCGCGCGTGTGTGTGCTATCAATTACAGGACGTCGCAGTCAACCCCAACATTGCTTAGTTGCACGTGTACTATCATGACTTCCGTGTGTGTGTGTGTGTGTGTGAGCGCATGTAGGTATGTGTGCGTGCGTGGGTGTACTGCCGAGTGTGTGTGTGTGTGTGTGTGTGTGCTATGAATTACAGGACAGCGCAGTCAACCTCAACATTCGTGCTTCCTGGGCAAGCTTGTCGTTGTCTTTCTGAACAACCGGCACCCATGATCGTCTGTAGTGTCTGTCATCAGTATTACCATCATCATCATCATCACCCAGCACCACCAACAAAATCTTTATCATCATCATCATCAGCAGCATCAGCTTCGTCATCAGCTGAAGGTGACCGATCGGTTGACTCTCCACAGGGCTATGTCGGCGGAGTGACCGTACGCAAACGTGTTCAGACATGTCTTTGGGGAAAACTGGAGGATGACTCAGAGCGTACTGACAGCATAACGATACATCCGATCAAATATGGCGATGCTTCCGGTCATATGTCTAAGGTATACAATCGAAACACGTGATTAAAACCAGTTAAAGATGGCGTCGCACTCGATCACATGTGTAAGGGTACAACCACGTGGCTAAAACCGTTCAAAGATGGCGCTGTAACGGGTCACGTGTCTTATGGCACACAGCCGTTCAAATATGGCGATGCTTCCGGTCATTTGACTAAGGGATACAATCTAATCTCGTGACTAAAGCCGGATAAAGATGGCGTCGCACTCGATCACCTGTGTAAGGGTACAGCTGAGACACGAAGGTACTGACTACGACCGGAAGTATTCATGGAACCCAAACGCACAATGAATGAGATTACATCCCAATTGATCTTACAAAGCATTTTAAATCTGCCATCAGTGTTGTCAACACCTAGAAAATGATAAAGAGAGGACACCCTTCTTCCAAAAAAAATAAAAGAAACGTCAAAGAGAAACACGAAATCATGGAGTACAACCCTTGCAAACGAAAAACATGACTGACTCCACTCACAATCCATGTGACACAGAGCAAAAGCTTCATTCCCAAAAACTAGTATTGGTGCCTTCTCAGAGAAATAAAGACACTGGTTTCCAAAATAATCTCTACCAAAGTTCACCAGAACATGCCAGTTTTGACAAAAGTAGCACAACTTCTACGTTACCAGTTTTGAAGACTGGTGATTCTTGTTTCTTCATCTCAGCTCTGTCATTTGACATGTTGTTCTGAAAGAAACCTACTTCTTGTAGTCAGACAACCGTAAACCCGCATGAGACAACATTTTATCTGCTTGACGATTCTTCTTCAGATGCAAATATTGACCTTCTGTCTAGCGGTCATAAAACAGACTCTGAGTTTCTCAAGAAAATCAACGCTTTTTGGAATGAAAACTATCCTACCACTGGTTTCCGAAGTTGCTCCTCTGTCGCAGCAGATGAAATACAACACCCATCGAGTAAGGTATGTATAAATAACAAAGGTCATGATCATAGTTTCCAAGAACAGGTGTGTTAGCTCCGGTGTCTATTGATACATTCTATTATCTGGTACTCTTTATTTCACTATGAACGACTAGGTGCTGAAGTCTTATAAGTTTCAATGTGATTTTTTCTCCTCTCCATGTTAATTTTGCAACAGAACCGCACTTCTTAAAAGTTCATATCGTTGGCACGGAAGAACGCAATGGTAACTGGCACCATTTAACCAGAGAACGTGTGAATTTTGAACAGCGTATACTAGCGTCGGA
Organism: Cepaea nemoralis; assembly: GCA_014155875.1. Lineage (NCBI taxonomy): Eukaryota > Metazoa > Mollusca > Gastropoda > Stylommatophora > Helicidae > Cepaea > Cepaea nemoralis. The sequence goes on from JACEFZ010016341.1 coordinate 7,313, forward strand.
CCAAATTCTGACCCCAGTCCTGGGGGACAGTCACAGAGTCAAAGTCCTGGAGCAAAGAAAAAATAGAGAAAAACAGTGAAAGAGGCCGAGATAGTCTAATCCCCATGTGGTAACTGTTAATTAAAATACAAAGGTTAAGCCACACTAGGGGACGAGTATTAAAACACCTACATAAAAATAAGATAGTTATAATATACTTACATTCATTTCTTCAATATCTGACCAGTCCTCAATATGAAGAAAAAACTACAGTGGGTGTGAGGAGACTGTATATGTATAGCACTGTTATTCTGACTTCACAGACTGTATCTCACAGTGACTACAACGCAAGTAACACGGCGCCCTCTATGCTGTCTATTTCTTCATGACTAGAGGTCATGTGGCGAGCATGACCCGCATTCCCCAAACCAGCTCGAACATACAACAGGTCATCGAGCGGGTAGTAGAACGACTAGTCGCGCCATACGAACAGCCACGTCAGCGTAATCTGAACCGCTTTACCTAAGAAACTGGCTGAAACCGGTTTTACGCGTGGCTCAAAAACTAGTATATAAACCCAAGGCTGGTAACAGTCAAGCATTGTGATCCAAAGATGACTAAAGACCTCAAGACTGTGCCTGCTAAATGGGTCTACATGGCTAGTAGTGGTGAAACTATTAGACCAGTGGGTGGTGGTTATAAGGCTATGTTTGTCTCATCCTACAGAGGCACGAGTACGTTACACATCCGTAGATTTTTCCGTGAATCCGACAAGAAGTTCCCAACTAAAATTGGAATGAAACTTACTCGGCAAGAATATTAACAGATGATCACCAAGCATCGGGAGATCCTAGCTGACTTTTAAAGACTTAACCAAGTTAACCAAGCCAGTAACGAAATCAAACAAGGTACTAACAGAGACAAGCAAGTCAGTAACCAAAACATTCAAGTCAGTGCTCATGTCAAACAAGGCACTACCAGAAGCCATCAAGCCCAAAACACTCAAGTCAATGCTCAAGTTAAACAAGGGACTAACCGAAAACCACCAAGTAGACGCATACTATACCACTGGTTTTCAACCCAGCTACAAGCAGATGTGTGATGATCCCAGCGACAAGTTGTGTGATGAGCCCAATAGCCAACTGTTGATGTGCAACAAGACACCAACCGAAGCAATCAAGTCCAACACAATCAAGACAGTACTCAAGTCAAACAGGGTACTAAACGAAAGCCACCAAGTAGACGCATACTATACCACCAGTTATCAACCCAGCTACAGTCAGATGTGTGATGACCCTAGCAACCAGATATGCGAAGAGCCCAATCAGCACATGTTTGATGTGCCCGACACTCAGATGATCGGTGGCCCTGTTGTCTACAATACACAGATGTCAGCCCACCAATCATGAGACCAGCCTGGTGACTACATACCAAGTGACATATACATACCAGGCTACCAGCTCAAAAAACCAACCTACTCAGACAATGGTGTGAAGAAACCCAGCAACAACATACAATGTGTATAGCTCTGTTTGTGAATATAAAATGTTGTGATGATACTATGTATACCACCTCATATCACATCATCCATTTCGTATAATGACATTATGCATTTTTTATTCTTGAAAAATGTACTGAAATACTGTAAAATGTACTGAACTACTGTAAAATAAACAGGTCTATAATATAATTACGTCTTGGTTGTTGAATTTGTTTAGTGTTTACGGTGTATATAGTTGTCATGTGATGAGAGAATGAAGGGCAAAAATCTTGGTCAAGTAATAAAATTTGTTAGCCAAAGTGGAAACATTGTGGCTAAATTTCAACCAGACGTATAAAAAAAAGCTCACCAAAACTTATGAAAAGTAGGAAAATGTGTTAATCAAAGTGAAAATGTCGGTCACATTTTAACCAAACTTATAAAAATCTCAGTCAAACTTATGAAAAGTAGGAACATCTGTTAACCAAATGTGAAAAGGTTAGCCGAAATTCAAACCAAACTTATAAACATCTCAGTCAAAATTATGAAAAGTAGAAAAAAATTTTAACCAATCGTGAAATGTTTGGCCAACTTTCACCCAAACTTATGAAAAGTGGGAAATTTATTTTGTTGTCCAGATGTGAAAAGTTTGACCAAATTTCACCCAAACTTATGAAAAGTAGGAAACTTTGTTAACCAAATGGCAAAAATCTTGGCCAAGTAAGAAAATGTGTTAACCAAATGTGAAAAGATTAGCCAAATTTCAAACCAAACTTATAAAAACCTCAGTCAAACATATGAAAAGTAGGAAAATTTGTTAACCAAACGTGAAAAGTTTGGCCAACTTTCACCCAAACTTATGAAAAGTAGGAAACTTTGTTAACCAAATGGCAAAAATGTTGGCCAAGTAATAAAATTTGTTAGCCAAAGGGGAAAAAATTTGACTACATTTCAACCAGAATTAAAAGCTCACCCAATCTTATGAAAAGTAGGAAAATTTGTTAACCAAATGTGAAAAGGTTAGCCGAATTGCAAACCAAACTTATAAAAATCTCAGTCAAACATATGAAAAGTAGGACAATTTGTTAACAAAACGTGAAAAGTTTGGCCAACCATAACCCAAACTTATGAAAAGTGGGAAATTTTGTTGTCCAGCTGTGAAAAGTTTGACTAAATTTCACCCAAACTTATGAAAAGTAGGAAACTTTGTTAACCAAATGGCAAAAATCTTGGCCAAGTAATAAAATGTGTTAACCAAAGGTGAAAAGATTAGCCAAATTTCAAACCAAACTTGGGAAGGTGGGAAATTTTGTTGGTGGTGCTGGGTGATGATGATGATGATGGTAATCCTGATGACAGACACTACAGACGATCATGGGTGCCGGTGTTTCAGACAGACAACGACAAGCTTGCCCAGGAAGCACGAATGTTGAGGTTGACTGCGATGTCCTGTAATTGATGGCACACACCCACCAACGCACTCGGCAATACACCCACGCACACACACGCCTACATGCGCGCACACATATACACACACATGGAAGTCATGATAGTACACGGGCAACCAAACAATGTTGGGGTTAACTGCGACGTCCTGTAATTGATAGCACACACGCACGCACACGCACACACAATCACACACACGGATGTCATGCTGGCACACGAACATCAATTATTGTTGGGACTGTCTGCAACGTCATGTAAATGCATTTCATAAACAATGTTGGGGCTGAATGCGACGTCCTGTAATAGATAGACAACTAGTTGTTGATACACCCTCTTCACACGCACATGACCTGGCTGGTGTTCATTCAAAATGACAATTGAAAACTTGCCCAGCACACACGAAACTCAATACAATGTTGAGGTTGACTGTGCTGTCCTGTAACTGATGGCACACACACACACACACACACACACACACATTCGGCAGTACACCTCCGCATGCACACACGCCTACATGTTTGCACACATACACACACACGGCTGTCATGATGGCACATGCGCAACCAAACAATGTTGAGGTTGACTGCGACGTCCTGTAATAGATAGCACACACATACACACTCATGTACATACACACACGCACACATATTCCGCGTGACCAAGTCATCAAGGCAAGTACATTACCCACTGGGACAACCTACATGCAGCTATAGAACTACATACATATATAAATAAATAACTACATAAATATATACATATCTATTTAAATTTAATATTTCATACCATTTGTGTATCGCCTTCGTATAGCTATATTTGAGCATAGCTTATTTTTCCTACCCAAATATTCCCTTCACAGCCCCGGCTGTGCCACTGTGTGCTAATTATGTTAACGGTCAACCAGAACGCCTCAGTGGGAGTGTTTATCTCAGGTAAGATCAACTCGAGCTGGCCAGCGCTGTTGTCAGCCCGCTTTAGTGTGCGTGTTTATCTCCGGTAATGATCAGAGCTGGCCGGTGGTGGGGTCAGCACGTGACCTTTTACCTGTGCGCGCAGGTAAAATCTAGCGGTCAGGGGAGCTTATTACTTCTGTTTGAGTCAAGAGCCATGACTACTCTCCCCCTGGTTACTTTTTTATAATTAAGGGGGTATAACTGTGGCGTTTAATAATATTACATATGTTTATGATTATCTTGGTAAGTTACGCCTTAAATTCATGGAGACTCGTAGTTTTATATTGACGTAACTATTCTCCACTATACATACAAGAAATTTTGGCGTTTACTTATGTTTTAGGGTTAATTTTTAATAATAATGTTTGCCTGGCTAGTATATTTTTAAACCAGATTTTCACCAAGCGTTTAATGTTGATACCTGGGTAGGGACTTCTACCGAATTAACTAGCATTCTGAGCCGTGCAAAAGTTTATTAATGCATCCAACTATGGATTCTCGGGGTAACTCGAGAGATGGAATAAAGCATTTTCTTTCATATTGATTTCGGTCTCCTCATCAAAGGGTGTCGATATCAATATGACTGGGGTTCGATCACACCACACACCTACACACACACACACACACACACACACACACACACACACACACTGGGACTAGATTCCAGGTGCCCGGTGACTAGTGGGACTCGAACCCAGGTGTCCGGTGACTAGTTGGTCTACTTATCTAAATAAGTATTCCACATGCACGGGGCTTGTCTCGCTGTCTTTGAATGGTCTCTGGAGTGGTCGGGGTAACCGAGGCGACCGGCGGAGGCACCTGTGGGCGAGGCGCGTGCCCCGGGAGACACCGAAATTCAGCCGGAAGTGACACCGGGAGTAGCCAAAAGTATATTCCCGCCAATTTTTCAAAAATGTGGTCGGAAAAGGATCCGGTTTGGTGACGTCAGAGAATAGGATCATGACTTTTTATATAGTAAAATACTACGTCACCAGGAGGATCCGGATCCTTATTTCATACTTAGTTAGGAACAGACATACTACTAATGCCCATTTACCTGTATATTACACTGTGGTATTTCTTCCTTCCTAGTGACGACCGTAATCAGTGTCTTCTTACAATTCAATTCTAATCCTAGTTGTTCACTGTGTGCAACAACCGCATCTACTAAATTTTGCTGGTCCTGTTCTTTGTCTGTAATCAAGACTGTATCATCTGCTTATCTAATGTTATAGATGTATCGTCCCCCCCCCCCCCCCCCCCCCCCCCCCAATGTTGATTCCTTTCATATCTTCTATATTTCTGAAAATATTTTCACTGTAATGGGAAAACAAATCTGGAGACATTACATATCCCTGTCTCACATCTCTCTTAATAAGCTGATATTGACCTACATCATTATCAATTCTTATGGCAGCTTGTTGTTTCCAAGATATGTTTGTTACAAGTCACCCCCCCCCCCCCAACACACCAACACCCACATACTTCTAATGATCCTCCTCCATAGAGTCAACAAGCACCATATTACTGATATTAAGCGATGAATGAGCGTGATTCCTCGAAGAGTCTACCAGCACCATATTACAGATATTGAGCGATGAATGATTGTGCTTCCTCGAAGAGTCTACCAACAACATATTACAGATATTGAGCGATGAATGACCGTGCTTCCTCGGAGAGTAAACTAGCACCATATTACAGACATTGAGAGTTGAATGACCGTGCTTCTATAGAGAGTCAATCAGCAACACATTACAAATATTAAGCGATGAATGATCGTGCATTCATAGATATTCAACCAGCAACATATTACAGATAGTGAGCTATTATTAACCTTGCTTCTTCGCAGAGTCTACCAGCACCATATTACAGATATTTAGCTGAGAATGATCGTGCTTCCTCAGAGAGTCAGCTAGCACCATGTTACAGGTATTGAGCGATGAATGACCGTGCTTCCGACTCATCCAATGCATCGAAGCAACTTATTCAAAGCATTTAAAGTGTCTGGGTGATATGTAACATGATAAATGAATCAATCAGCACCAATAGTCAGAATGCAGGAGCTCTGATTAAAGACCCATGTGGCCAGGAGAGAGGAACACACTAAGTGTGCGAGGTGACTCGTCAATCAATATCTGACGTGAACAGTCAGCCACTACACATTTAGACATGTATTTCACAGATGTTCAGAATACCTACTCATCAGGAGAGCAATAATGATCTATACTAGTTAGTTAGTTAGTCGCGGTTCCAACTTCACAGCAACGGGTTGTCGCCATTATGCTCCATTCCTGTGCCAATGAATATCACGTAAAATGCTCCTCACTGCCCTATGTGAAAAGTGGAATAGACAAGAGTCTCGACAGGCCAACAGCCTCACAGGTACGCTTTCCATAATGCCGCCGCCATATTGCCAACACAAAAGTCCTCCAAGGAAAATAAGTTCTTCGTCGATGGAAGCGGCAATCACTAGAAAACAAGCAGCCACACATTACTGCATTAAACGTCGAGAGAATCAACTCCACTGTCCTTGGATTTATCCTTTCGGCAGGGCGGACCCACTGAAAGCATCGCAGAAAGCACGATCACCGTAGCTATAGCGACGAACCCTAGGAGTCTCCGAGAACAATGCACTCTTGAACCTAAAAGGCAGTCCAGTCAATTCCAAGCGACAAGCCGACCGCCATCGTTTTGAACATGCAGTTCACGCTACAACAACCCCGGACAGATATAAAAACATTCCAAGCGAACTTCACAGCTCACAGTGTCGCGCCACTCATTTAACTCAGTAGCTGGGCGACGGAACCATGCACTACCAGTCCAACAGGAGGAAAATGTAAATGCAAACCGTAGCCAGAAGCATAAACACCCCAGAGGCTTAACGATTTAAATGCCTATCCGCCATATTGGGGACCGGATACTATATTCATCAAGCAAGCAAAGCTATAATACAGGAGAGAGGATACGTTAAGAAACCAAGGATTATTTAATGAGTCTTAAATTTGATGGACACAATAAAACACGGTAATATTAATAATCAAAAATATGAGTAGGTAAATAAAGAAATACAAAATAGATGTACAAATTAAACATAACATTGGTTAAATTAGCAGTCAGACCATGTTGCACTGAGGTTTTAACGTGTTGGTATGGGAGTCGGTCTTTCAGATAGCAATGACAAACTACTGAACGTAAAACATGCCAAGACATCAACAACAGTAGTAAATGCTGGTATTGACAGCGATGTCCTGTTATAGGGGAAAAAAAGATGGAAGTTGTGTGACATTGATGAAGAGCAAAATAGATCAAGTAAACGTAGCACTTCGAAAAATGAAAAGAATAAAGAATACAATGAAAAGAATAAAGATATAAAATGAAAAGAATAACAGAGTCTAGCTTACATAAAGGATTGCAGCTGATATAAAAGTTTGCAGCTGATATAAAAGTTTGCAACTGATACAAAGGACTGTATCTGATATAAAGAAGTCTAGCTTATATAAATGATCGCAGCTTATATAAATGATTACAGGTTATATAACGGAGTGTAGCTGATATAAAGGAGTCTAGCCTATATAAATGATTGCAGCTTATATAAAGGCGTGTAGCTGATATAAAGGCATGTATCTGATATAAAGGAGGCTAGCTATATAATAAACATTATTTATAATTTCACAGCTGATGGCTGTGGAAATGTGGTTTCTGAAGAAAATACAAAGAATACCATTGGCAAACAGAAAAACCAATGAACAAGTCCTGTAAGAAACAAATGAAGATCGTAAACTGATTAGCGTCATTAGAAGTAGACAGTCAACATGTTTTGGGCATGTTATGAGAAGAAATGGATTGGAGAACTTGGTGACATCTGGCAAGATCGTAGGGAAGAGACAAAGGGGAAGACCGAGAAGTAAATACCTGGATGGCTTGGCCACGTGGCATGGTCGAGACAGGAACACGGAGCTGATCCACGACTCTGGTGATCGAGTGAGATATGGCAGAACATGACCGCCCATGCTTATCGGCATGGCACATGATGGATGGATGGAGCTTATATAAATGATTGCAGCTTATATAAAGCAGTGTAGCTGATATAACCGAATGTAGCTAATATAAAGGACTGTAGCCGATAATAAAGGAGTGTAGCTGATATAAAGGACTATAGCTGATATAAAGGAAGGTAGCTGATATAAAGGGGTCTAGCTGATATAAAGTACTGTACCTTATATACAGGTCTGTAGCTGAAATAAAGGACTGTAGCTGATATAAAGGACTGTAGATTATATAAAGGAGAGTAGCTGATATAAAGGCTTGTATCAGATATAAAGGAATGTAGCTGATATAAAGGACTCACATCCAAATTGGTGTATGAATAAGCCCATTTTTTGCTCAAGACAAGAGTGGATTGCTTGTTTTTCGGAAGTATGTAAGAAATCTGCAGCCCATCCATCAAAAAGTCACAAAATTTCACTCCATGGATACACAGGTAATCAGAAGAACAGGTGCTATTCATTTGTACACTGAATATGCTGCAGAAAAAGAAAACAAATACATAACTATATTCTGATATACATCTTGCATCGTTAATCAGTGACAATGTTTCTTCTTGTTGAGTTTTTTCCAATAACATAGGTTACTCAATCATGGTGCCTTGCAATTTATTGGAATCTTGGACATAGGGACAAGTGCACTAGAAAAGACGAATAAGATTATTATGATGGCGATGAAGAAGGTTAAGGAGGAGAGGATGAGGAAGAGGAGAAGCCGTGGTAACAGAAAGATCAGGTGGTGGAATGCGAAGGCTATGCAGAAGAGGGAGGACAAATGAGTATGACAACACGACAGTGAAGGTAACATAGTACAAAATGCCATAAGGCCGTCTTTCCCGTGATTGTATCCACACACGCTTACGTTATGAAGTACTACCCCCATGCACTTCCAGGCCTGGCACCCAGCACGCGTGTGGTGAGAGAATCGTGTGTTGTCAGATCTTCCAGCCAGGACAGCCCCAAACTTCCTATGATGAAACGATAAATCTACGACAACAAAGAGGCGTTACATGTGTGCCGTGTATTTCTGACTCGCCTGTCTGCATTTTTCAACACAAACAATATGCTGCTCAAATTGAACGTGTAGTTCTCAGCTTATCGTAGACAATGTACATGTGTATGTCTTGATGCCCAGTCTGAAAGTAGGTTGTTGAACAACAGTCGAGTCACAGTCATAATCGCTGGAAGCAATGAACCATAGATGCAACCGTGTAACAAGAATTGCATTATACAAACCTTTGTGAAATTAGCCGCGATGGGACCTGATTGTTTACAACATGGCCCTGACACGCTAGCGTTCGGCCCTAGATGCTTACATCATGGCTTTGGCACGCTAGAATTCGGTCCTCGAAGCTGTGTGAAACGTTAGCCTACGGCCATGTAAGGTAACAATATCGCTGTCACAGTTGGCTTGCAGTTTTGGTTGGCTGGAATGGGACGCAGAGGTGTTTCCAAGGCACCAGGGCCGGGTTATATACTGGCCAAGCCCAATTGACGCGTCCTCGTCGAGCGTCCTGGGCAACAGGTCCCTTCGGGGTCCTGGCTAAAGTCAGTAGGATCGCCGATTCCTCCGAAGTCGGAGAGTTTCTTCCTGTACGGCGAGGAACCACCAGTCTGCATACCAATAAGCCAGACATGGGACAACGGATACTCACGCAAACCTCAGGTCCTGTATGACATCACACTGATGTTGGACAACATGATGCCTTCACCCGACATACAGTACTTCGCGTTGGAGCTCAAGCCAATGAACACAAGCATGCAAGCAAGCAAGAAAGCAAGCAAGCAAGTTTGGCTGGAAGTTTGCTGTGACACGCTAGCGTTCGGCCCTAGATGCTTACATCATGGCTTTGTCACGCTAGAATTCGGTCCTCGAAGCTCTGTGAAACGTTAGCATACGATCATGGAAGGTAGCAATATCGATGTCACATGCTGGCTTGCAGTTTTGCTTGGCTGGAAGTTTGCTGTGACGCGCTATTGTTCAGTGTTTGAAGGGTACGTGCAGATAGCGTTATTTGGTGGAAGGTTACGACATCGCTGGGTTATGCTAGCATTCTGTTGTGGAATATTACCGTCACCATGTGAACTGGATTTGCAATAACCCTGGTTTGTAATGCTTTTTTTCTTAATATTGTCTCCCCAACTGAGAAATAACACTTAACGTTTCTTACAAATTATGACACAATTAATAACTGCTTGAGCTAGTTTTATATAAACGCATGCTATCTGTAAAAACGATAAGTATATTCACAGGTACTGACTGGCAGTCATGCAGCAGAGGAAAGAAACG